>JAVJIF010005267.1:0-121232 GCA_038442645.1 Agave tequilana | reverse complement strand
GCAACGAGGGAGTTCGCGCCGGAGTTGTGCAGCTCGGTTGCAGGTGGCCGGGGAAGGAGAAGTAGGAGGAGGTGGCTGGTGAGTTGATGGCGGGGTGGAGGCAGTGCTCGCGCGTGATGGTGGGTGGTGAGCGGCTCTGAAGCGGCATGGAGATGTGGTAGTTGGGCTCGCCGTGGGTGAGGTGGCGCGATGGGTGGTACTGGGTGCGGCGGTGGTCGGTTCTACCGTCAGGAGGCAGACGAGAGGACGAGAGAGGGAGGAGATTAGATAAGCGACAGTTCTATGGTTTTGCAGGGAGAGAAGATGGTAAAAGGAGAGGAAGAAGGTGATAACTTATATATAAGAGTTGTGAGCTGGGCCGAGCCTAGTTGGGTTCGAGCTTGGTTTTAAAGTGATAAAAGAAAAGGAAAAAAATGAGAGAGGGAGAGTAGGCATTAGGGAACTGGCTTCTTTGTTGGACTTAGGAAAAAGGAAAAAGAGAATTGAAAGAAAATGAAAAAGGAAGAAAGGAAATGGCTGAGTTTGGATTTGGCCGAGGGAAAAGGAAATGAAATAATATAAATAACAACTTTCGTAATAGTAATAATCGTAGTAGTAGCAATACTAATAATAGTAATAAAATCCATACCAATTACATATTAATGATAATTAAAATAAATAATAATGATAATAATAATTTCTAATAATCAATAATTATAACTCATACAGAATAGTAATTAATCTCTTAATACAAGTTACATATACACATTAAAATACTAGTTTTATTATCAAATGTATTAGAAAATATGGGTATTACATTTTATCCACGTTAAAAAAATTTCATCCCCGAAATTTCAATAAGACAAGGAAAAGATAAAAGAGAATCAAAAGTCCATAATGAGTAGACATGTTCAAGAATAGACATGATAAGATAGGATTCAAAGAAAGAATGATCAATTGCGATTTACGTCTTCTAGCTCCCTCGTCGCTTCTCTATTCTTTATGGATCCATTACGCTTTAACTGCGCTCCTCTGATTTCTGGCGGCAGTTCGGTTCGATTTTGATGGCCAGTTCTAAGAGTCAAAATTGGAGAAATAGTTTTGATATAGAAGATAGGAAGCAAGAAGAAAATCTAGATCACTCTGAAAGTAGAGTTGGAATCGAGAATTTCAAAGTGAAAAGTTAGATTTTCAAGGGAAGAACGATCGATTCTCAAGTGAACTTAATGTCATTGTGTGAGTGATATATATACATTATAGTGTAAATATAACTTGTCTTAAGTCACAGGTATGAATTAGGTCCTCTTTGTGCCGAAAATCAAAAGTCATAAGTCGAAAACCTATCTCAAACATGATATCAAGAAAATTCGGTTACCCATAACTTGGTCGAAAAAAATCTTATTCTGATACCAATGAAACTCTGTCACGCCCCGCTTCTCAAATTAAGCTGGAGCAGAAACATGACAAGAGCCGGTGACATATTTACGCAAGAAAAATACCTCATGTATACACGCTAAGTCTAAAGTGACATAAACAAGTTATATAAATCAACTATGATAAATATGATCGCTACAATATGACATATAAATTCTTACACAATGATAACATTATTCTACGAGTAAATCAAATAGAACTAGTGAGTCCAATCTATAGAGAATCACATGAAATCAATAAGAACAAAAGAAGGCATGAGAAGATACCAACAACGGTGCTCAAGTAAAGAGAACTCTGAGCTCCTCATAATGCGGGTGATCCTTCCCAAATACCTGATCAACAATGAAACATATAAAGATCTGGATATGCAAATCCTGTTGGCCCAAAGGCCTTCCACCCTAGTTTTGATGATGATTAACTCATGTAGTTATGTTTACTAATAATCTTGTGATTTTAGTTTCAGATCATTAATCAAGATATTAGTTGGAGATTGCTTCAAAAAGAAGAGTTTGGAAGCCTTCACTTGGTGATTCTCGTGCCCGAGCATCAAGATCATACCTTTGCACTCGGCGGATCATGGTTTGGGATCGAGTCTACTTGAAGATGAAAGATCGTCAAGAAGACTTAGGTATCCTAATTTAGTTTAGTGTGTTTAGATCCATTTGTAAAGCTTAGTATAGTTGATATGCTCAAGTGCACAACACACACAAGTTTTATGTTTGGATATTGGTTTTTGGTTTTTAGTTTAACCGATATGTATTTTCATGAATAGATTGATCAAAACAAGTTTAAATAGTTTTTATGTATATTAGATATGTTCTAGATATACATACATGCTTTTAACTTCCTAGACAAACTTATTTTGACTTTCCTATTCATGTATTGAAAAATCCAAGTTTGATAAAAATACATGTTTTGGTTTTGGTAAAAATGTTAAGAAACAAAAATCGTTTCATATGCTTGATATTTGAGTAGAAATGTTTATCACATGTTTATATATCAATGCAATATGGTAAAAACATTTTTGGGATTTTTTACAAGTTATTAAAAGATTTTTCAAAATATGTTTTAACCCAGATTCTGACCCAGGTTTGTGCTGACAGGCCAGGTCGGTCGACCCAGACGGTCGACCGCACCATGGGCCGGTCGACCTGTGAGGTCGACCGACGTGCACAGACTTGTGCACGTCTGGCTGACACAAGCTCGGTCGACCGTCAGGGTCGACCGGGTCTGAGAGCTCTGCTCTCTGTATATTTGGGTCGACCGGGCGGTCGACCGTGTTTACCAACGGTCACTTTTCTGACCGTTGGCGGTCGGCCGGGCCGGCCGACTGGTCGCCTGTCAGGCTGCCAGCTCAGCCTAATGGCTAGTTTTCTGATGGGGCTATAAATACCCCATCTCTTGGGCTGTTTTGATAAGAGTTTCAAGAAGAAAAATTTTAGTGTTTCTCTAGTGTTTAAACAAGTTTTCAAAATAGTTTTTGTGCTAAAAAGATTTCATCTCTATTGTTTTGGGTTTTTGGAAAATCAAAGAGAACTAGGTTTTTGGGATATTGTATTAGTTTTCATTTTCTATCATTTACAAGACATTTCCCAAGTAGTTTTTCTTTGTTGCTTGTTTTCAAAAACACCTTGATTCCACACTTGAGCTATCTTCTATCCTAATCTATTTAGGATCTTTGTTTTGTGGAAAAGAAAGAAAAAGAGAAGTGTTTGAGGTTAAGCCTCTAAGTTGTAAACCCTCCTTTTATTTGTGTATCCTCTCTTGGTAGAGGTTGATCGGAGTGGTGTTTGGATCCCTCTTCGGTAGAGGTGATCGTGATTGAGTTGTATTGGCTACGGGCCTTATCCCTCTTCGGTAGAGGTGGATTGTGGTTGTATTGCCTCGGTGGCATTGAGAGAGGAGTTCGGTACTCCTATAGTGGATTGGAAATCCTACACGGTGGTGTAGGCGGGGATGTAGAGCTAGGGGCTCGAACCTCGAAACATATCCTTGTGTTTGGTTTGATCCAATATCTCTCAACTCTCTCTCTCTCTCTATTTTGTGCAAAGCATCATTCATTCATTCATATCTTAATGCTTGCATTTGTGCCTTGCATATATTCATATTGATATATCATCTTATATGCTTGGTTGTTTGTGTGTGCCTCACTTGTACTTAATCAACAAGAGCTTCATATAGTACCTCAACCCATTCAAGGGGAATCAAGAGGAGTTAGTCCAAAGCCCTTCATGGAGAATTCGGCTACACTTGTGTGTTGTATTAAGTGTGTTGCAAAATTTGCATTAACTTTCGCATTTAGCGCACTTAGTTTCTACATTAGCAAGTACACCTATTCACCCCCCTCTAGGTGTATTTCAATTGGTATCAGAGCTAGTGCTCCTGATACTTAGGCTTAACATCCTAGGAGTGAGATCCATTTCTTGCTAATCTATTGTTTGCATTTGCTTGTTTGCACACTCATATAGTTTACCATGGACTTCATTACCCCACCTATGTTTGACCCTCCAACATCATTGTTTGGAAGATTAGGATGTCCGTTTATTTGCAAACCCTAGGACA
The DNA here is from genome assembly GCA_038442645.1 of Agave tequilana. Taxonomy (NCBI): domain Eukaryota; kingdom Viridiplantae; phylum Streptophyta; class Magnoliopsida; order Asparagales; family Asparagaceae; genus Agave; species Agave tequilana. The sequence goes on along the minus strand of JAVJIF010005267.1, from coordinate 117,257 downwards.
TAAGGTTTACCTTGCCATTACTAAGGAATCCTACCTTAGTGATAGAAGCATATAGGGGCCAATGCACAAGGCCTAGAGGCTATAGAAGCACGCTACCAAAAGAATATCTTATGCATGTTTCTAATCTTGATTCCGCTTTTGCAGTGTGGAACAAGTTGACAACCACAACCACCACCTCCAAGCTTCAATTGCCAATTCAACCGGAGGAGTCTAGTGGAAAATCTGATTCTCAATGTTATATGATCCAAGGGAGTGACTCACTTGAGGTACAATCGGAACTTCAACTAGATAGTGATAATGCTAGTTCTTCATGTAATGATTTTGTTGATCCACATGCTTTGAATGAAGAACTATCCATTGTGTGTGAAAAGTTGATTGAAAAATATAACATTTTGAAAAAGAAAAGTCTAGGCCTTAATAAAGAAAATAAAATTTTGATTTCTAGACTTGACATTGTTTTGCAAGAGAAAGATGAGATTTTGAATGAAAGGGATTCATTAAAATCTCAACTTGATCTTGCACTTAAAGAAAATGAATTTTTAAAATCTAAAAATGATTGTGAAACACTCTTGAAGAAAAATGATGTTTTGTCTTCAAAAATTGAATTTGTTTTACATAATAATGATTCTTTGGAAAGAGAAATTGAATTTATTTCAAAAGAATTAAAAATTTGTTTAAATAAAAATAATTCTTTGAAAAATGATATTGCTTCACATGTTTGTCATGCTAGGGTAGTTTCACCTAAAACACCTATTGCATGTACCTCTTCTTCTAGAATTAATGATGATATTTGTTTTTTAAAGAAGAGTGTAGATTGTTTGGGCTCCACTTTGAGCCAATGTGTAGTAGGGCACACACGTTTGGAAACTTTGTTTCGAAAGAAACAAGTTTCATCTTTTCATGCACACCCTTCACGGCATACACATGCTCCTCACGGACACCATCATCACACATTGTATGCTAATGTGTACACTTGTACACATTGTGGATGTATGGGCCACCTTACTAAATTTTACTTTGATAGATTACATACTTCAAATTTAGCAAATAAGTTTGTTTGGGTTAGAGAAGGTACTAACCCCCATGGACCCAAAAGAGTATGGGTACCAAAGACCGCCCTCCTTTGTTTAATGTAGGTGTGGGCTCTCACATGACGTGAGAGTTGCCGTACCTTGGAGTGGATGCGTTCCGAGCTTCATGGAAATCATATGGATGAATCACTTTCAAGAGAAGTTTGGTGGGAAGACCACCTTGATTTGGAGAACTAGAGTGGTGCCCTCATTGGTTTTGGTATCGAATCTCTAACTCCTTATGTTTACATGCTTTCCATGTTTATCTTTCATAGCATGGTTTGATGTTTGTTGATTACTATGAAAATGCCATGCTTATTAGATTTGTGATATACATGTTTAGTTATTTTGAGACACCCATGTTTAATATGGATAAATTCTTTTGTGTTCTCACTATTTGGTTGCTATTGCGTATATCATAGTTCTAATAACATGTGAATTTTCTTAATAATCATGTTTATATTTTTCATGTTTATTTATATCGTGTTTTGATGCTTAATGATTTGAATATATGTTTAATTGTTAGTTTTCATTAAGACTAGGATTTATACTTGTACATATAGTGGGCCACAAATAAATCTTTATATATGTTTGTGCTTAATGCTTATTTGAACCCATTAGATGTGCTAGTATAGTCTAGTTTTGATGATTCATACATTTTAAAACTTGTATTCCTATTTTTGAATTTGTTTTATGATCATTTTTTTTTCATTTCATGTATATGTCTATTTTGCCAAACTTTAAGATATACATGTATACCCCTTGAGTCATTTGCCTTTCATGCAAATCTATACATATGGACTCAATTGTGTTTAGGGATATGTATGTATACTTCATGTTTGACAAAACTACATATGCCTTGATATAATGAAAATTTTAGCTTTTTATGTTTTCATGTGTTTTTGTTTAACCTCATGTATATGTCCATTTTATCCAAATTATTGTTATACATATACATCTTTTTGAGCCACGTGCCTTCATGCATACATCCTTGTGGACTCGTTGTGTTTTGGATATGTATGTATACTTTAACTTATATAAGACATACATATACCTTGAAGATTAAATAAATTTTAATGATTTTCATGTTTTCTTATTTCAATAAATTTTGAGCTTAATTGGAAATTTCATAATGCCATGTCACACATTACTTGTACACTCACCATTTTTAAAATATCTCTCATGAGTATGTTTTCATGAGCATGTATCGACTTTATTGAATATTGAGTGTTTTAAGTACGACATGATTTACATGTGTTTTATGAAAATTATTTTTAGTTTATTCCTTGCTCGAAGGATTTCGTACTAGTTTAAAAGATTTTTCATTTAACTAGTTACGGTATTCTTCAATTTGGTAGAGTTTTTCAACAAAACTTATTTTTCAAATCTATTTTTGAAAACCCCTACCCTTGATGGGAGGTTGGATGGGAGATCATGTTCATGTATGCTTTAAAATGAAAATCATTTAAAGCTTGAACCATGATTGGAAGGTATAGTTATATGAGATATACATTTGATCTTATTGTTATTTCAATTGGTATAATTGGATTCTTTCAATTGGTATCAATCTTGACCTTTCTTGTATACTCATATATGTTTGTATGTATGTATGCTTTCTATTCCAAGAATATCAATTTCTATTGGTATCTATTTTCCATACATATATATGTTTGTTTCAATTTTTTTTAACAATGCGTAGGCTTGTTAAAATAAAAGTGAACATTATTTTAGTTGGTATTTCATAAAGGGGGAGAAAATTTGATTTTGTCTTTCAATTGGTATTTGATTCCCACTCCCTTACTTTATGATAGAAAATAAATTTAAAGTTTGGTATCATATGTTCAAAATGAAAAATATTTACAATTGGTATCAAAATTTTTATTTAGACATTCAAAATTTATTATGTTCAATTTCAATTGGTATCAAGATTTTCATGTGTTTTGCTTAAAATTGATATCAATATTTTTGTTTGTTTCCTTTCAATTGGTATCAAGATGCTATTCTTTGACATACTTTCAATTGGTACCTTAATTGATTGTCACCCCTAATTGGTTTTGTTTTTGTTTTAGACAAAAAGGGGAAAATATTATTTTTATTGATTCATTGTTTCGAACAAAAAGGGGGAGAAAAATTTATTGATTTGGTTTTGCTTTTACCCCTTATTGAAGATTGATTCTTTGTATTAAAAAGGGAGAAGATTTTGTTTTGTTTTGATTTTTACCCCTTTGTTGATGATTGACAAAATGGGGAGAAAGATTATGAGTTTATGAGTTTATATATGCATGTTTATGTTTTGAATATATTAAGTTTAATTTAGTTTAATTTTAATTGGTATCTAGAGCATGTTTTGTAATTGGTTTCTATAGCATGTTTTGTTTTGAACATTTCATTGGTATCTAGAACCTTTTATTGTGTTGCATAGATATACATCCATGTTTAATATTCATTGCATATTATGTTTATTTGTTTATGCATGAGTTAAGGGGGAGCTTCTTTGAAGCTTAACTTTAATCTATGCATATATAACTCCATGAGTTTTGTCATCATCAAAAAGGGGGAGATTGTTGGCCCAAAGGCCTTCCACCCTAGTTTTGATGATGACTAACTCATGTAGTTATGTTTACTAATAATCTTGTGATTTTAGTTTCAGATCATTAATCAAGATATTAGTTGGTGATTGCTTCAAAAAGAAGAGTTTGGAAGCCTTCACTTGGCGATTCCCGTGCCCGAGCATCAAGATCATACCTTTGCACTCGGTGGATCACGGTTTGGGATCGAGTCTACTTGAAGATGGAAGATCGTCAAGAAGACTTAGGTATCCTAATTTAGTTTAGTGTGTTTAGATCCATTTGTAAAGCTTAGTATAGTTGATATGCTCAAGTGCACAACAACACAAGTTTTATGTTTGGATATTGGTTTTTCGGTTTTTAGTTTAACCGATATGTGTTTTCATGAATAGATTGATTAAAACAAGTTTAAATAGTTTTTATGTATATTAGATATATTCTAGATATACATACATGCTTTTAACTTCCTAGACAAACTTATTTTGACTTTCCTATTCATGTATTGAAAAATTCAAGTTTGATAAAGATACATGTTTTGGTTTTTGGTAAAAATGTTAAGAAACAAAAATCGTTTCATATGCTTGATATTTGAGTAGAAATGTTTATCACATGTTTATATATCAATGCAATATGGTAAAAACATTTTGGGATTTTTTACAAGTTATTAAAAGATTTTTCAAAATATGTTTTAACCCAGATTCTGACCCAGGTTTGTGCTGACAGGCCAGGTCGGTCGACCCAGTCGGTCGACCCAGACAGTCGACCGCACCATGGGCCGGTCGACCCGTGAGGTCGACCGACGTGCACAGACTTGTGCACGTCTGGCTGACACAAGCTCGGTCGACCGTCAGGGTCGACCGGGTCTGAGAGCTCTGCTCTCTGTATATTTGGGTCGACCGGGTGGTCGACCGTGTTTGCCCAACGGTCAATTTTCTGACCGTTGGCGGTCGGCCGGGCCGGCCGACCGGTCGCCTGTCAGGCTGCCAGCTCAGCCTAATGGCTAGTTTTCTGATGGGGCTATAAATACCCCATCTCTTGGGCTGTTTTGATAAGAGTTTCAAGAAGAAAAATTTCAGTGTTTCTCTAGTGTTTAAACAAGTTTTCAAAATAGTTTTTGTGCTAAAAAGATTTCATCTCTATTGTTTTGGGTTTTTGGAAAATCAAAGAGAACTAGGTTTTGGGATATTATATTGGTTTTCATTTTCTATCATTTACAAGACATTTCCCAAGTAGTTTTTCTTTGTTGCTTGTTTCCAAAAACACCTTGATTCCACACTTGAGCTATCTTCTATCCTAATCTATTTAAGATCTTGTTTTGTGGAAAAGAGAGAAAAAGAGAAGTGTTTGAGGTTAAGCCTCTAAATTGTAAACCCTCCTTTTATTTGTGTATCCCTCTTTGGTAGAGGTTGATCGGAGTGGTGTTTGGATCCCTCTTCGGTAGAGGTGATTGTGATTGAGTTGTATTGGCTACGGGCCTTATCCCTCTTCGGTAGAGGTGGATTGTGGTTGTATTGCCTCGGTGGCATTGAGAGAGGAGTTCGGTACTCCTATAGTGGATTGGAAATCCTACACGGTGGTGTAGGCGGGGATGTAGAGCTAGGGGCTCGAACCTCGAAACATATCCTTGTGTTTGCGTTTGATCCAATATCTCTCAACTCTCTCTTTATTTTGTGCAAAGTATCATTCATTCATTCATATCTTAATGTTTGCATTTGTGCCTTGCATATATTCATATTGATATATCATCTTATATGCTTGGTTGTTTGTGTATGCCTCACTTGTACTTAATCAACAAGAGCTTCACATAGCACCTCAACCCATTCAAGGGGAATCAAGAGGAGTTAGTCCAGAGCCCTTCACGGGAAATTCGGCTACACTTGTGTATTGTATTAAGTGTGTTACAAAATTTGCATTAACTTCCGCATTTAGCGCACTTTGTTTCTAGATTAGCAAGTACACCTATTCACCCCCCCTCTAGGTGTATTTCAAATCCATGGGAGTCAAAAAAACTCCCAATGAGTGTGTAAAATGAGGGAAGGTGCACATGCATATTACGTTTATGCATACCACTATACTATTATGAAAATATGAAATGGTAAATAGTGTATAGATAAACGGTAAGGAGAAACAGACTGTAATAGGATCATTTATCAAGTCAGATGTCTAGTATATATGTATATATGAATGAGCACATGTCAACTTATGATGCAATATATAAGATCGAATTCTTTGATTAATTATGTTAGCGAACATCAATTGCCACATGCAATAAACACATCATATACTACGCCTACTACACATGTCAATTGGGTCCTATATTATTGAAACTGACAGAAGGAGACATTATCTATACTATAGGTAGTTCCCAAACATACCTGGGACTACGAGCGAGACTGGTGCTGAACTAGGCCGTACTGCCAGGTACTACAGTGATAGTATAATAGTAAACAGTATGAGATATCAGACATCCCCGAAAACCCTGCAGTGGAACCGCCTTTCGGCTGTGCAGCCTATATCCTAAGTCCACCCAAAATATAGACGATACCTCCTCCATTAATTTCTCTAATCTCAGTGTAAGTTGTCCAATTACATTATTATTCAATTTACTTAACTCACTCAACATTTATGTTCTTAAATTAGTGGGATAATACAGTGGACAATAACCGTGTAGACGGTAGACAACAACAATAATAGTGTACACGGTAAACAGTAAAACTGTAGGACAGTACAGTGGAGTTACAGTCTAACAATACTTTCTCAGTAATTTAAGTAACATGAATTATTACAATAACAAGTCAGAATACTGATTCTTTGCTTTACACTCTCATCTAGAACTGATCAGGATCTCATCCATCTATACTTGGATAAAACAGTAACTGATTCATCAATTTATAGTCTCAATACAATCACCGTGAACATCAAAATATTAAATCCATGTCAAAGTAATCCGGTACAATAAATTACAAGCTTAATAGACTAATAATATAATTCTCTCCTTTCTATTAATCTACTTTAATCATCTATATTCATCAGTCTATCTATATCTCAAAATAATGAAATAAATACTCAACTACCTCAAACCAATCATCATTATCCATTCCGATTAAGATTATCAATCCACCCCCACTTCACGTGATTTCAATCGCAAGACCCAAAAGCATGGTAACAACTCAACCGTATAAATGTATATCCACTAATTCAAACAAATCCAAAGATATTCCTTGACCCCAAGTCAACCATACTCCAATCGAGTCTAATGATAATCCAAATCCAAGATCCAATCTTTTAACAAAGCTACATCACATTTAAATAAGTACTCATAATTCAATTTAATTCTCATCTAAATTATCACCAAACATGGGAGATCAAATATGATAAACAATTCACATGAGAATCCACTCATTCAACTAATCAAACCTCAAAATTCAATTAAATTATTTTTTAAATTATCGCCAAACATGAAAAGATCAAGTCTGGTAAATATCTCAGAGTTCACGCATCTGAAAACCAAGGCAACGAATCAACTATATATATCCATTTATCCACTGATTCACACTAATCAAATCTGCACTCATTTCTAACTCTAAGTCAGTTCCCCTCTTATAAAAGTCCACTGATCAATCAAAGTATCAACATATTCAATAAATCAAATAGGATTACAAATTAATAAAGAGAATACTCATATATCTATAACAAAATACTAATTTCACATATATTAAACATCAACAATATATCAATCCATTCTCCATTCCCAAGTCCACTCTTACTCTAATATAATCCTGATGCAAACATCTATTCAAGCTGAAAAAGCTGCAGAGATGAATCCAAGAAGTTCCAATCCAAGTAATAGTCATAGTAGGATTTGAGATTTTTTTTCTTTCTTTATTTTTGTTTTCTTTAGTTTCTTTGGTATTTTAAGTTTCTAAATTTTGGGATTGTATTTTATTTAGATTAGGAGTTTGAGTTGGACTCAATTTTGTAAAAGCCTATATAAAGGCTCTATTATACTAACAGTAAGCAATGAAGAATTTTGATAAATTTTATTGTGTGAGATTTAACTTCTCTAATATTGTCTAAGATTACTTCCTAACCTTCTTCAAATAAATCTTAGTCTAATTTCTCCTTCTTAATTCTTTCACCTACAAACAAATCTTAGAAAAAAGCCAATAATTATTTTCTCCCTCTCCACAAAAAGTCATCAACAGCAAACGCTAACTCTTTATTCTTCTAGTCATCTTCTACAATCCATCCAAAAGTACCCAAGAAAACTTCTAACAACCCACTGATCTCATCTCCTCCAACAAAACCAATGCCGCCACCTCCTCCGACGGACGTAATATCACCATCAGCACCATCTCTAGTATCATCCTGTTGCTTCAAAGAAGGAAGAAGACACAAACTTCATTTCGGATCCAGACCCATTATCAAAAAACAGAACTGTTAGCGACCCTACTTCATTTTTGGGCCGTAACTTTCGCATCCGGGCTCCGTTTCAGGCGATCTTGGTACCGTTACGATCGTGACGAAGAGCTCTACACATCAGTACCAACTATAAAACTGAGATATCTATGTAATCATCAGTAGATAAATCTTCTTAACATGGTCTATTTATTTGTGGGTTGACAATGACCTCTAATATTTTATCAAATTAATCTGCTGCCACTATATTGTGAGTTCATGTGGATCTGCTGCTTTGTATTTGCTGATCATAATATTGATTATATAAGCTTTGCCATCATAACTGAGTAGTTGCATCAGTATATTTTAGATTTCGAAGGTACCACTGTTATTGCGCATTTTGTTAAATCCATCATCATGCATTATTTATTTTAATTATTTTCCTACCCAAGATCGTAATAGTTAGTGAAACTTAGCAAAATTTATCATATCACTGATTTTTGATTCAGTCGCATACATGTTTCATATCAATTTGGTATCAGAGTACGATTAGCGTAGGATTTTCATCTAGTCACTTCTAGGAACTTTACCGCTTTCTTTGCATTAAAAAATCATTTAGTTTAGACTTGCATCTATTCATTCTCATTAAGTTTTTGCATAGTGCATGCCCACACATAGTGGTCACCCATATCTGTTAGAAGAGTCTAGCGAATCTCACACCACCCTAATGGATCCCCAACAGATTGCAGCAATGTTCGCTTAGATACATACCAAGTTAGATACCCTTAAGACACTCGATGAAAGGTTGACCAAAGTAAAGTCCACACGTGATCAAACCCTACCGAGAAACAACCGACGTAACAACACCGAAAACACATCCAATCTTGATGCTCAATATCTGAAAAGTATCAAGATCGATGTTTCCAACTTTGAGGGACGTCATGACCCACAACTTTTCATAAACTGGACACTCTAACTAGATAGGTATTTCACATGGTACGAACTTACTGAGTCTAAAAAAGTTAAGTATGCTGCAATGAAATTGTCTGGCCAAGCTAGTCAGTATTGGACCAACTTAGAAAACAAACGTGCAGCCCGAAGTCGACCACCGATTAACACATGGATAGGATGAAAGATGAGTTAGAAACAAAGTATGCGCCACCATCATTTAGTGCTCGTCTCATGGACAATTGGCACCAACACGCACAGGGTAACAAATCTGCAAAGGAGTATGTCGAGAAATTCGATGAATTCCTTATCAGATGCAATACCATCCATAAGGAAGGTGAAACTCAAATTTTTTCTAGATTCAGAGCCGGCCTTAGAAATGACCTAAGAACTGAATTGTTAGTTAGAGGAGTCACCGAGTTTGAGACAACGTATGCCTCAGTCTAAGATTTAAATTCTGCTATGACCAATCACCCTTCCAAGAGTCATGATTATAAAGCATCAGTGTCTAGACCTTCTCCATCTTCCCAACCCCATAGGTCTAATGCCCAAATCCCTTCACATAGGGATGACATCAAGGGTAAGAGTCTTGAACAAGACAATAGAAACAAGGGTCCCGATTCCTCCAGAGTTAGTTCCACAACCATGTGCTATAAATGCCAAGGTTATGGATATTTAGCCGCTAGTTGCCCTAGTCTTGTAAAAATCATCATAATAGATGGAACACCTACAGAAGCCACTGAGTTAGATTCTGATGAGTATACCTATCACCCAGATGTTGAAACTGATGACGAATCATCAAGCGATGATGTTGGTCTCAACTGCATTAGGCCAACGCCGTCTACTCATTTGTCTGTCATCAAATGTGTTCCCTCTCCACCAGCAGAAAAGAACGATTGGAGAAGAATTGCGATCTTTCACATGTTCATCAAGATTGGAGACAGGAGATGCAAGATGACTGTGGACAGTGAAAGTTATATCAATGCAATATTATCCAAGCTTTATGAAAATCTTGGTTTAGATATTATACCCCAACTCTACCCATTCAAAGCGTCTTGGATTGACTCCACAGTACTTGAGGTCAAATAACGATGTCTTATCTCAATCAGTTTCAATCATTATAAAGATAAGATTTGGTATGATGTGATCACCATGAATGTAGGTTAAGTTATACTAGGTGGGCCGTGGTTGTTTGACAAAAATGTCACAATTTACGGTCGATCCAACATGTGTCAATTTGAGCATGAGGGTTAGCAGATTAAGCTACTACCTTGAGACCAAGACTGGACAGCCCAGCAAACTCCACTTTGGCTTTGCTGCCAACTTCACCCCCTTCACCTCTCATTACTGTTGTTCCTTCTCTATTACCTACTAATCATGCATATCATATCCGCAAATCACTTTCTCTCTTACTATCGACACCATCTCACTATATAGCATTCGAGTCTGCACCTGCATCACATAAACACGTGCACAAACTACATAAAAAGCTCAGTGATGGAAATAAATGGAGCAATGTAAAGCCTACTCTACGAGCCGACAGTAGAAAAATTTTAAAAATTTTAACGTAGGCGACTATGTGATGGTTTGGGTTTATCCGAAACAGTTTCCTTCATGAACTGTTAAAATGTTGCATGTCCGTAGTGCTGGGCCTTTCAATATCTTAAATAAACTGAATTGCAATACTTATGTTATAGATCTTCCTAGAGATTATGACATTTACTTTCAATATTAATGATCTAGTAGATTACAAGGATTTTGATTGTAGCCATTTGATTGTTGAGCCTTCCCCTAAACCATTCTTTGAGAGACCCCCCAAGATACTCATCCCATTACAGCAGAGATGGTTGATAAAATTTTAAAGGATGAGATTATCACCACCAAAATTGGTGGAACTCACAGTTACTTAAACCACTATAAAAGAAAAACATCGACTGTTGATTCACAGCTGGATCGAGGTGATTTGCTATAGATTGATCCAGTGCAGCATGGGAGACTTAATCCATCTAAACTCTACGGAGTCGAGTTTTCTCCCACCCCGGGAGAATGATGCAGATATTTATTCAAGATGAAAAAGCCGAAAAGATGAATCCAAGAAGTCCCAGTCCAAGTTGTAGTCATAATAGGATTTGAGATTTTTTTTCTCTTCTTTATTTTTTTTTGGTTTCTTTATTTTGGTATTGAGTTTCTAAATTTTGGGATTGTAATTCTATTTAGATTAGGAGTTTAAGTTTGAGTTGGAAGCCTATATAAAGTCCCTATTGTACCAACAATGAGCAATGAAGAATTTTGATAAATTTATTGTGTGAGATTTAACTTCTCTCATATTATTTAGGATTACTTCCAAACCTCCTTCAAATAAACCTTAATCTAATTTCTCCTTCTTATTTTCTTTTCACCTGCAAACAAATCTAATAAAAAATCAATAATTATTTTCTTCCTCTTCACAAAAAGTCATCAACATTAAACGCAACTCTTTGTTCATCTTGTCTTCTTCTACAAACCATCCAAAGGAACCCAAGAAAATCTCCAACAACTCACTGATCTCATCTCCTCCAACAAAACCAACCCGCCACCTCCTCTGATGGACGCAACATCACCCATCAGCACCATCTCCAGCATCATTATGTTCCTTCAAAGAAGAAAGAAGCCACAACCTTCAATTCAGATCCAGACCCATTATCAAAAAACAAACCCGTTAATGACCCTACTTTATTTTTGCGTCGTAACTTTCGCATTCGGGCTCCGTTTTAGGCGATCTTGGTACCGTTACGATCGTGACGAATAGCTCTACAATTAATACCAACTATAGATCCGAGATATCTCTATAATCATCAGTAGGTAAATCTTCTTAACACGGTCTATTTATTTATGGGTTGACAATCGTCTCTAATATTTTATCAAGTTAATCTGCTGCCACTATATTGTGAGTTCATGTACATCTGCTACTTTGTATTTGCTGATCATAATATTGATTATACAAGCTTGCTATCGTAGCTGAGTAGTTGCATCAGTATATTTTAAATTTTGAAGGTATCACTGTTATTACGCATTTTATTAAATCCATCATCATGCATTATTTGTTTTTATTATTTTCCTACCCAAGATCGTAATAGTTGATAAAACGTAGAAAAATTTATCATATCACTGATTTCTGATTTACTCGCATACACGTTTCACATCAAATCCACTGACAGGTTCCAGTATAAAAGGTCCAATCTATCAATGAAGCAACATCCCATTTAATTAATCCTCGATTTTCAATAAAATTATCATCCAATTGTTACTAAATAAGAAAAATCATGACTAATATTAATTTACTTAGAATATTAGAACAATGTGATAACAGTGACGATAACTGAGTAAACAATATATCAATAAAATAGTATCACGGTATCACAGCATAATAATACTTGCCGGCACGAGCAGAATAATTGAGGACATTTATTTAATTATTTGAACAAAAGATTTAACCATGAAATATTACAATTTTCTAAAATACCGGTAACTTAAATAAATAATTTAATCATATGACAATAATTAAATAAATAACAGAATAAAACCATCAATCATAATATTTTTAAACAAAATGAAAAATACTCACATGAAATGTCGCAGATCCAGGTGTTGGTCGCTCTATTGGATCGGGTCTGCATTGAATGAACTGGTCTGGATATGGATTGCCCAATGAGTCTGAATCACCATCGGGTCCGGGTCTTCGAATCAGCTTGCATGCCATTACAAACATGACTCTGAGACTTCTGTTACTGGGTTCGGATCACACAAATGGGTCTGAATTGTACAATTGTAACACATACAGGGAGAGACTGAGAGATCTAGAGAGAGATATAGAATGAAAGAGAGAGATACACACCCATCATACACAGAGAGATACAAAGAAACACATGCACACATATACCTACAAAGAGAAAGGGAAGGAGAGGAAAGTACACACAAAGACATACACAATACACACGAGAGAGGGTAAAGTTAGACACCCACCCACACATAAACACACAGTGAGAGAAGAGGAAACTCACACACATGGGGTTGCAGGGAGATTGTGATGGGTTCCAGTGACGGGTCGACGGTAGGTGAAGCGGGAGTGCATGGAGAGGAGTCTTCATGGTAGAGGAGAAAGGGCTCGCATGGTAGAGATGGGAAGGAGGTATGATAGGGGTGGTGTTCGGGTGGTAACGGCTGGGTTCAGATGGAGAGGTCAAATGGTAGCGACGGGGTGCGCGTCGGAGTTGTGCAGCTCGATTGTAGGTGGCCGAGGAAGGGAAGTAAGAGGAGATGGTTGTTGGGTTGATGGCGGGGTGGAGGAGGCGGTGCTCACACATGATGGTGGTGGCAAGTGGCTCCGAAGCGGCATGGAGATGCGGTAGTTGAGCTCGCCATGGTTGAAAGTGGCATTGTGGGTGGTGTTTCGGGTGTGGCGATGGTCAGTTCCGGCATCGAGCGGCAGACGAGAGAACGAGAGGGAGGAGATTAGAGAGGCAGCGGTCCTAGGTTTTTGTAGGGAGAGAAGATGGTAAAAGGAGAGGGAGAAGATGATAACTTTATATATAAGAGTTGTGGGCTGGGCCGAGCCTAGTTGGGTTCAGGCATGGTTTAAAAGTGATAAAAGAGCAGGAATAAAAATGAGAGAGGGAGAGTTGGGCTTTGGGGAACTAGGCTTCTTTGTTGCACTTAGGAAAAAGGAAAAAGAGAATTGAAAGAAAATGAAAAAGGAAGAAAAGGAAATGGCTGGGTTTGGATTTGGCCAAGGGAAAAGAAAATGAAATAATAGAAATAACAACAACAATAATTATAATAGTAGTAGTAGCAATACTAATAATAGTAATAATAATAGTAAACCATACCAATTACATTAATGATAATTAAAATAAATAATAATGATAATAGTAATTTCTAATAATTAATAAGTATAACTCGTACAAAATAGTAATTAATATCTTAATACAAGTTACATATACATATTAAAATACTATTTATTATTAAATCATGTATTAGAAAATATAGGTATTACATGATGCTTGATAAGAGTTGTTGAAGTTGAGGCACATATTGTCAAAAATATGAGCTATACTAGCATTAGAGTTGTTAAAGATTTTTTTTTTTGAAGTGAGTTGTTATTAATAGCATGGTTTCAAATATCCGCTAATTCCAATATGTATCGGCAAATACCTTAACGGGTTTTGAGGTAACCTGTACGATATTATTCCCATAATATCGATCGATATCAAGGCTGATTGTTCCGATATGGATGATTTTGCCAATATTGATGCCCAGAATTGCTGATATTAATACTAAAACCTATTAGTAATATCGATACCAAGATTTTGTTGGTTTTGACAATTCGATTCACGATCAAGATTAATCGGTCCAATCGGCCAGGTTGATGAAAATCAGGTGGGAGGTTTTCTGATCAATTGAACATCCTACCACCTTTCAAATCCTTCCTTAGACACCAATCGAACTGATATTTACTCAGTCTCGTATTAATAATAAATCAGCAAAATAAATAATTTAACAATAATTTATCTAACAATAATATTTATTAAAATAAATATTCTAGCATGAATATTTTATTCAGCATAATCCTTGCAATAAGAACGTTAGTTCAAATAGACAGAGAATATATTGTAATCTAATAATTTCACAATCAATATTTATACAAGATAAATATTTATTAACAATAATTCGTGCAAAACTGAACGTTAGTATAAACGGACAAAGTAACAGAATAAGAACCAGATTTTTGAGTGAGGTATGGGTAAAGTGAATCTCCTTAGGACAATTATGTCCCCCCGCTACGGTACATACGGGATAATGGATGCTAGACTTCCAAGACACAACACTCTTTCATGTGTTCTGTGTACGGGTGCGAACTGGGTCAGGTCAGCACGCCAACCCGCATGGACCCATGCCGTGCAGGCCCAGCTCCGCCCGACCTGGGTGACACGGGCCCGTCCCTCTACCCAGGGCATGCCGGGGTGGGGCTAATGTGACCCATGACCTGGGAGGGCCGGGCCGCGCCCGGGCCTGGTTTTCGGCCCGGCCCTCCCCGGCACTCTCCTTCGCCACCCGCGCATCCCCTCACCCCCCTTGCACCTCCGCAGCCCACCCCCACTCTCACCGTCTTCACTTTTTTAAGTATAAAAAAGTTATGCTTTTGCACTTCGAACCCAAGACCTCTAAGCATCCAACTTAAGTGTCCAAACCAAAATGCCAAGTTAGGCTACATGCAAAAAAGAAACCCAAAGATATTTATATTTTTTTATTTTTTTAATAAAAACTGGGCAGGCTAGGTATGGCCCTGTCTAGCCAGGTCAGGTTTCCATGTTATGCTCGAGCCCCCCCGAGAATTGCGAACGTTCCCCAGCCAGGCCGGGCCACCGGGGAATTGCGGCCCTGCCTAGGCCGGCCTGGGCCTGGAATTGCGGACAGGCCAGGGCTTGGCCCGGCCCGGTTCTTGACCCGCCAGGTCTGGGACGGGCCGGGTCCGCTCATTTCGCATCCCTAGTTCTGCACAGCACTTTCTAAAATCACGTACAGTTGAAGCAAAGTTGACACGCACATTCCACTTGATCAGAAGTAGAAGAAAAAGACAAACCAAAAATTGGATTTCAGATACAATTCTAAAATCTGAACAATACTTTAAAGAATCCTCTTTAAAGAAGTCAATTATTCATTGTAGTTGATTTAGTTTTTGTAATTCTCAGTTGTGAGTAACTGTGAGTGATTCGTTGGAGTGAAAATCTGCACTTTATATAGGATTAGGAGGAAACCTTTCGGTTGTAATGGGTGCAACCCTTCAGAACAGACACACTTGTTCGAACGAGCGCAACCCTTCCGAACAGACACATTCGTTTTCCGAACAGACACATCCATTTGATCGTAACCGGTTATCCCCGAACAGACACATCCATTTGACCATAACCGGTTATCCTCGAACAGACACATCCATTCGGTCAGAACGGGCACAACCGTTCTGAATAGACACATCTGTTCTTATACCACTTCCAATATGGGACTAAACAATTTTCACTCTTTTTGGTCTCATTTAGCTATTGTATTAGGCCAACTTCTGACTTGAATATCTCATTTATTTGAAAACAAAATTGAACATGTAAATATACCACGTTCATCCCCAATGAAGGAGAACACGTTCCAACCATTTTATGTACATTCCGAGCAACGGGTCACGCCTAAATTTCAACTCAAGTTTTCTCAAAACCTCACTTGGTTTAATTTCAAGTTTCCAACAATTTTAAACCATGGTTAATAGTTGTACATATCCTTTGTTCAGCTGTCATGTATCCATATATTCACCTGTCATCTGTGCCTAGAGACCTACCATGGATATCTTATAGTTACTTACAGATATGTGCATGTAGAGCTAATTTCCTTATGGACGATACAACACATATTTATCTAAAGCCAATTTCCTTTCATTTATATCTCTGCATTTATTATTTTCTTCAAATGTGAAGCATACATAATACAGCAGATACAAATTTCTTCCCCTCCTTGCTTCTCTAGGTGCATGGTATCAGAGCCATTAAGTTTTTGGTCCATATCCTTGGTTTGGCTTGAAATTTTAGCATCGATATCAACAATTCAATTGTTTGGCATCAACATCAGTAACTCTCATTACTTAAGCATTTTTAAATTGTTTTCAATTTAAACTTTTTGTTAGATAGACGATTGAACTCATACCACAGAGTTTGAGATGTTAGATATGATAGGTAAGTTTAGATGTAAGGTCTTCGTAGCATTTGGAGACCTATAGATTCCTAGTAATGTTACAAGGCATAGTTTGAGTGGGACGCAATCTTGTATGAGGTTTATGTAAAAAGAGTTTGCTCGTGATTTATATAATTATATTTTGTAATTCTTTTGAATATCAATTAAATTGTATTTTGTAGATTAACAAGAAGAAAGATTGACAAAAAGAGCAGTCCTCCTTTGGACTTCCCTCCAAATCCATTATTGGATATTCGAAAAAATTTACCAATTTTTGAGGTTAGTTTTCTTTGGGGGAGAGGCTTTATTTATAGGATGAGAGGGTGCATCTTGAAAGATTTAGAGGATTAAATTGATTAATTTTGTTAATAAGAGAAGACATACAAATTTTGAAAATCAGATTTTGAACATCAGTACGACAAAAGGTGAAAAAAATAGATTCAAAAACACGATGCTTTCAAACACTTGAACATCTGGTTTATCTTGATCATTTAGGTGTATTGACCCTTGATAGTTTTACCGTATGCAAATCAAATGTCGATATAATCTTCAAATATTGTGGCCTTATCTGAAAATTGAGGACAAAAGCCATGATTTCAAAGGGATTCTTTGACACATTGTATGCCATAAAAAACAAAATTTTTAAATATTCAGATTTTGCGTTCAAAGCTGAAAGATTGTCCAAAGCTTTAAACATATTCAAGAACATTGTCACAGAGTTTTCTTGAAAAGCAATAAATATGGATGGTTCTGCAACATTGCATAATTTTCCTTTAGCTTCAAAAACTTGTCTTTCATAAATGAACTCCCTATTTTAATGGTTGTGGATGCATTGGAAAGCATTTTATTTAAAACTACACATTAAAAGTTTGTGAAAGTTTGAAATTTCCAAGTTGTATGCTTCATGAGCAGCATGGCATTGAGATCAATAGAGGCCATGTGGGATGGACATCTGAATAGAGATTAAAACCTGGAGCTAAATAAACTCCCTATTTTAATGGTTGTGGATGCATTGGAAAGCATTTTATTTAAAACTACACATTAAAAGTTTGTGAAAGTTTGAAATTTCCAAGTTGTATGCTTCATGAGCAGCATGGCATTGAGATCAATAGAGGCCATGTGGAATGGACATCTGAATAGAGATTAAAACCTGGAGCTAAATAAACTATGGAAAGGAGACATAGTAAGCCTTATCTATAAACAATAAACCTAGTGGGATGGGACATTAACACTGTAACTTTAGTGCTTCATCAGAAATACTTACAATTTTCTCAAAATATAAGTGAATGTACAAAAGAAGGATGTAAGCTCTTCTAGAAAGGAAAAAAAAAATCACTAAAAGCCTAGCTATTCTGTCTGAAAAATACAAGGAAAATTCTAAAAATGTACTTAATGACCAGAGATTAACAACCAAATGGATTTTAATAGAATCATATCCAATTTAGAATTTGACACAAGAAAGAGTATGATATGATCCAAGAAAAATGCACCTGGATAAAACAGATAAATGAAGAAGGAAAAAAGATGCAACTACAGGAACTTCATGGAAAACCTATTCATCATGTTTCCTTATCTCTTTTAAC
Organism: Agave tequilana; assembly: GCA_038442645.1. Lineage (NCBI taxonomy): Eukaryota > Viridiplantae > Streptophyta > Magnoliopsida > Asparagales > Asparagaceae > Agave > Agave tequilana. The sequence goes on along the minus strand of JAVJIF010005267.1, from coordinate 98,939 downwards.
TAAATAGTTGTGCATAATAAGTTATAGAAAGGTTCACAATCCTGCATTTTGTGTACCAATAGGAAAAAAATGGCAATTAAAAGATTAAAGGTCATTCTGGAAGACCCTACTTGGTCAAAAGTATAGCAGAAAGTTTTATAAAAAAAAAAAAAAAAAAAAAAAAAAACCTCATCTTAAGGTTATTAGTGGCTAGAGAGAAAGCAAAAGAGAGACAGGAAATGCTTATGCAAGTAACATTACTGAACCAATGACATCATCACATCTGGCCCAAGCAATAAACTGCAGAAAACCTGAGATGGATGGACAATATAGAATTAACTTTTGAGAGATTATAAACAGAGTTCAAACAAAAACCTTGAGGGAAAGTGACATGCAGTAGATTGCTATTCATTTGGACTCGGCAATATATAATAACAAGAGAGTCCAAATTGCTTTCTTGAAGAAGGTAAAACTCACGGACAATAACAACTTAACCTAAATTGCTCCGTGTCAAAAAATGATATCTCAATTTATATAAACAATGCCAGTAGATCATGAATTATTTAATAAGAGAACATATATAAAGGAGCTCCTGAAGACCTCTCCTAGGATAAAAGAAGATTAGAGTACATTATCACGCCCCCTTCTCAAAATATGCTGGAGTAAAGACGCGACGAGAGTCAACGACGTATATATGCGAGGAAAATACCTCACATATACACACTAAGCCTAAGTAACTCGAGCAAGCTATATAAATCAACTATGATGAATCAAAATCACTGCAATATGACATTTAAATTTCTAATACATTATAACATTATTCTATACATAATCGAATAGAATAAAGCAGACTCCGAACGATATAGAGAATCGGATAAATGTAACAAAGAATAAAGGACAAACAAGAACAATACCCAAGATTAGATAATCAAATGAAAGAGGACTCCGGGCTCCTCGCAACACCGGTGACCCTCTCCATAAATACTTGATCAACAAAAGAAACAACCAAGACCTAGATATGCAAATCCAGGGGAGTAAAAAAACTCTCAATGAGTGTATACAATGAGGGAAGGTGCACGTGCATGTATTATATGAGCATACTATAATGCTACCATGAAAATATACTGAATAAAGAATCCCATGAATAAAACTAAAATTAGAAGATAGTATAGTCTAATAAAGTGTCAATCATCATATCACAAATAATACGATAACATGCAACACAGCTTAAAGAATAATGAAATCAACCTGTTATACAGTTATATGTCAGGTGTCTATCATGGCATATAGATATATAACAAGCAAGTACACATCAATTATGGTGTATTATGTCAGTCTGTTATTATTAGTTATTTAGCAAACACTAATTGCCACATGTAAACGCATCCTATACTATTCCTACTACACATATCAATCGGGATCCTATGTTATTAAAACTGATCGGTTAGAGACATTATTCATGTTTTAGGTGGGTTTCGTACATATCCAAAACCAAAATCTTAGTTTTCTGGCGCTGAATCAGGCCATACCACTAGGTACTCAGTAACAGTAATACTATAAACAATGGAACAATAAACAGATGGGATGCCAATCATCTCCCGGGAAACCTGCAGTACAACGCTCAGTCGGCTGCGCAAACTGTATCTTAGGTCCACCCAAAAAACGGGTGATGTCTTCTCTATCAATTTTCTTAATCCTGGTGTAAGTTGTCCAATTATATTATTATTTAAATTAAATAATATCTATGTTACCTAGATTACTAGAACAATATAGTGACAGTGACAATAACTGTAACAGTGGATAGTAGAGGTAACAAAATAAAAAGTAACCGTGAAAACAGTAAAAATAGTGAAACAGTAGAACAGTACCATAGACAGTCTGACAATATTTTTCCAGTAATTTCTCAGTAATGTGAAACAATACTAACAACATGGCATGCATTAATTTGTCCATATATAGTCTCATCTAGAATTAATCTAGATCTTATCCATATATATTTGAATATAACAAAAACTAGCCACTGGACTACTGATCTCCATGCAATCACTGTAGACATCAAAACATTAAATCCATTGTCAAAGTAATCCAATAAAAGAAACCACAACCTCAATAGTCCAATAAATCAGTACTCTCATTACAATTAATATATTCTAATCATTTTTATCCATCAGTCTATCCAAATCTCCAAACAATCAAATGAATACTCGGTTACCTCTAATCAAATCCTGATTATCTAATCCATTCAATACCACTAATCCACGCCCACTTCAATCAACTCGATCACAGATCTGAAAATCAAAATAACAACTCAACTGCATAAATTAATAATCAACTAATTCTAGCTAATCCGATCTATACATACTTCTCAATCCCAGGTCAACTCTACTCTAATACAATCGGTTGACCGATCCAAGCATGGTTCGAAGACTCGGCCGAGTCGTATCCATCTCGGTACCCGCCGAGACGACTCCGAGACCCAATTCGAAGGATCCACTCAGAAAACGACTGAATCGGTCTTGACTCAGAGTTGACTCGGTCGAATCGGCTGAGTCACGATACGACTCAAGCTGACTCGGCCGATTCGGTCTAGTCAGCTCCGAGTCAAGGCCGATTCGATTAAAAAAAATCCAAATTTACCTGGGATTTAGGGCTCGCCGCCTGCGCCGCCGCCTGCTCTGCCCGACCTCTCCCTTACCTTTGCCGCCTACTCTTGCCCGCCGCCGCCGTGAAAGAGAGAGGAAGCGAGAGAGAGAAAGGAGAGGGGAGACGAGTGAGAGGGAGGAAGAGGGAGACGAGTGAGAGGTAAAAGGAGAGGGATGAGACTGAGTGAGAGAGAGAGAGAGAGAGAGCAAGAAAGAGCCGGAGGGAGGGAGATAATAGAGGGGAGAGAGAGGGAGAGAGAGCCAGAGGGAGGGAGAGATCAGGTGATCTCACCCGATCTCTCTACTTTATCCTTTTCTTTTTTTGTTTTTTTATTTTTTTGGCTTTTTTATATTTACCCCCCCTTAAATCTTCTATGTTTCTGAATTTACTCTCAAATCATATATCTTCCCAATTACCCCCTCAAAACAAATTTGTTTTGGACATGTGATACATGAATTTTGATGTCTACATTTTTGTACGATTTGTCATGATTTATTCATAATTTATTGAGCTTTCTATGTAGCGTTTTGCGCATATCGTCCGAGTCCGATCCGAGTCGCCGAGACCGATCCGTCTCGATGCCGGCCAAGTCGGCGGCCGAGACTGCGACTTTGAACCATGACTAGCATACAAGGTGGACACCAACTACAAAATTGCTGAAAGTAATGCTAACGACAAAATCACCTAAAGGGACTTTGATTAGTCTTTAAAACTGCATATTTCATACAATATTTTCACATTTATTTAATATTAAATTTTGCTAATAATACCTCTCTTGCATGTTTTTAGGTCCATGGTGTGCAATGAAGAAGAAGACCCTAAATCACTATTTAATGGGTGATTAAAGGCCTATAAACTACCATTAACTTTGGAGAGCTGATTCGTCAAAACTAGGGGTCAAAAACCAGAAACAGGGAACAGCATCTGACAGGGGACAGACAGGACAGCGCGCGGCCACCGTATGGCCGCGGAAACGCGGCCATAACCGCGTTTTCGTGGCAGTACGGGCACGGCCGCACCTGTACTTTGGGCCAGGGTTTGCCCCCTGGCCCCCCTTTCTCCTGGTGCCTATAAATACCCCCTAGGATTTTTCAATTGGAGATATGTAGAGAGTAGTATAGTTTTAGAGTAGTTTTCTTCTCCATGTTGCAGTTTAGTTTAGGTTAGGTTAGTTCTTCTTCTTTATCGTTGTATTTTTTTATTTTCTTTTAGATCTTGTATTAAGAGAAAGAGTGATACATGAGTGAAATGTAAGAGTGCTTGTAATAGAAGGTGACAAGCTATGAAAGGTGCTCTCTTTACCTCTCTTTGTTTTTTATCTAACTCTTTTTACATGTTTAGCTAATCTTTTCTCTCATGGTAACTAACTACTAACCACTAACTAGTCTAACTTCTTAGTTGATAATCCACATGAATCTAATAGCCTCTACTTGGCCTTGCTCTTGCAAGAGCCATTGATGGCTCATGATGATGGATCTAACACTCTAACTTCCTAACTCTCTAACAAGCTAACATTACTTTACTCCATGCTTATTTTTAGTTTTGATGGTTTAAGTGTAACTTGAACTTGTTTTGTTGAGTTGGGATGTGATGAGTTACATATGGGCCATGCTTTGTAAAGCTCTTGAACCAAGACTAGTGATGACCAATGATACATGTGAGATAACTATCACTAAGAGGTTAGCATGTTGGTGGAGCCATTAGTAGTTAGTAGCCATGAGTTTTCTTTAATTTTTACTTTATTTTAGAAATATATTTCAAAAATCACAATATATTCTTTTCTATGTTTCCACTTCTTTTTTCAACGTACTTCTCTTTTTTCACCGTACTTCTCTTTTTCATTCTTTCTTTTCTTTTCTTTTGATTCTTTAAAATATTGAAGAACTTTTAACACACATGTGAATCAACCGGTAAAGCTTCTATCGCCTCCCGTCCTTGTGGATTCGACTCGTTTTAACCTCTATGGTATAACAGAAGTATCGAGGAAGCCAAAGCACACACTTTGAATATCGATTTCAAAACATACAATTTTGGTGCGCGGTTTTCCCCTGATCAGACTTCTCCAAACTTAACCCTATAATCAAGTGTTACAACTGTCAAAGTTATGTGCATGTTGTTGCCAACTGTCCAACCCCATTTAAGAGTGCCATTATTGACATAGTTTTCAGTGAAGCCCCTAAATCTGATAGCACTATCTCCCTGAAAATCACTCCTGTGATTAAGGAGCTTAGTGTTATTTCCTCGGCTGCCACGACTATTGTCCTTTTTGTTGCTACTGCAACTGGTGTCCGCCCGTTCTCTTCTCCAGCTCTACTGTCGACACCACTTATTCCGCTTTTTTCACTGTCAACTCTTACTGTCATTGTCTGCTCTGGTCGTCAACTTCCTCCTTTATTACCGACACCCTCCCTTGTGATCACGGAGCTTTTTGATGTCCTCTCTGAAGACCTCTCGGACAAATTACCACTAACGTGTGACATCCAACATGCCATTGAGTTAGTCACAAAGGCCAATCCTCTTGACTTGCCACACTATAAGATCGACCATGTCAAGCATATTGAACTCGAAGGCAAGTTGATGAGTTGTCACTAGAAATCAAGCAGCAGTGTCTTGTCCTAATAAGCATTCATGTTTATGAGGACAAGTTTTAGAGCTATGTAGTGACAGAGATGTCGATCAGATCAAGAATGTTACCATCTATGGTCGAGCCATGTCCACCAACTCCATGAATGTTGTTATGAGAGTCTAGTATTATTCAGATTATCAATTTTTTCTCCCTTATGGTTAAATAAAGGGTTGCATTCCATCACATTTTACCTGTTAGGATACCTCTTGTCCTCATTGTTAATAAAACATGTAAGCTGCCACGTCCAGCTAGGCTGGTACCCCTAATAATTCCTTTTGATAGGGGTCGATAAGATTGTTGATACAGTAACTCAGGTGCCTAAAGCTTTCAGTATCTAATAGGGAGTCAAGCTCACTAGATATTCTAGGAAGATTCTTGATATATGTTAGGCACAAGCTAAGTTCTCTCTACAATTCACTATGGAGTATTCTGAGTCTGCATCATATTTGTTACACACGTGCACGATCTACATATAAGAAATTAGTGGTATATTGAACAAATTAACGCTAACTGTAACTTGCGAGCTTGCATTAGGAAGTTATTTAAAACTCTTAGTGTTGACAACTTATGATGGTTCAGGTTAGCGATTTTCCGAAAGCTGTTAATGATTTGCATGCTGTAGTGTTGAATTTTTCAAAACCTTAGAGAAATCAAATTACAATACTCATGTTATATATCTTTTAAAGATTTTAAAATTAGTCCTATTTTCAATGTTGGGTATTCAATAGATTAAAAGTATTTGATTTTAACCCTAACAACCCACTGGTTGTAAACCTTCCCTGAGCCATTTTTTGAGAGTCTCCATATTGAGTCCACTTTCAGATATTCATCCCAGTACAACAGTGAATTTGATAAAATATTAAATGATTAAATTATCCGGTGTGTTCTAATGATATCTGATTGTTTGAAAATAAATATTATCTATTGAATGGTGAGTTGCAGAAGGTAGACACAAATGTGTTAGAGCATGAGGAGAGCCTTCTACACCGAACTCGACAGAGTCGAGTTTTTTCCCACATGGGGAGAATGATGCGGATATCTAGCCGGAACTACAGATCGAGCTATTTATTTGGAGTTTATTTTTCATTTTATTGAGACGAGTGTTTTTCTTTTATTTAATAGCTTTGTTTTATCTTCTTTAGTCCCATGTTGGTTGTGTGGGAAGAGTATGAGTCTTGTAAGTTTATAAAGACAAAAGTCCTATAAATTGTAAGAAATGAGGATTTATTAATGAAGAAAGTTTGAGTGTTTTCAAAATGAAATTCTCTTTGTGAGCTTGGTGTGTGAAATCCAATTCGAGAGGATTTGGAGTGTGAAATTCTAATCTAGTTATCCCCTTATCTCCTCTCTCAAATCCTAATTACAAATCCTATCTCTAATCCAAAATCCCACTTTAGTTACAAATATCCTTTTCAAAAAGTACAAAAAAAAAAAAAACAAAACCAAGCCCCACGTGCCCACCCCATCCCCACTTTTTCCTCATCTTCATCTCCCACGAACAACAACGAATCATGGTTCAAAGTCTCGGTCTCGGCCGGCACCGAGACGGATCGATCTCGGCGACTCGGATCGGACTCGGACGATACGCACAAAAAGCTACATAGAACGCCAAAAAAATTATGAAAAAATCATAACAAATCATAAAAAATGTAGACATCAAAATTCATGTATCACATATTCAAACCATATCACCTAGCACTCAAAATATAACGTGAAAGCATAAATACAAGCATCGTCGGTAGAAAGATATCAAAATACATGCATAATATAGTAAATTGCACAAAATAATTCATAAGTACCTGCTAAAATAGTCATTTCCACATTGAATTACGAGGAGGTACAAAATCATCATTATCATCATCCCCGCGATAAGTATAGAAACCAGATATATAGTTTCCATAAGGATAATAATATTTTTGTGGGTAAGATCCTGTAGGCTGAGATGATTGCCCAGAAGATCCACTATCAGAGTAATATGGCGGTAGGGGTTGTGCAATATCAGCTCCATAGTGATAATACCTAAAACCTCGATATTCAGTGCTGCTAGTAGAATATTCACCAGTGCTAGAATAATCAGTGTCAGGATATTGGCCAGATGTCAAACCCAACCCCTGTAAATAGCCTTCAAGACTATGATGAACATGTGAGTAGTTATCATGTCTACTCGAATAATCATCGCTAGAACTGAAATCGACCAACCGATTCAAATGCCTACGCTGTTGTAAAATTCCCGCTCAGCCTCCATGACCTGTATCTTGTGTGGCATAATATTCTGAATCCCATATTATAGCACCACCTCGTTGGCTTCCACCAACACCATGAGTCTCTTTGTCATTACCGCCACACCTCTATAACCGCCGTCATCACCATCACCACCATCACCACCATCATCATCACCACCGTCATCATTACTGCCATCACCATCATCGTCGCCATCACCGTCACTTTCGTCACTACGATGAATACCTTCATCCAACCAACCTAAGTCATCTGGTGGTAACATCGACTGTTCTCCCTCACGAATCCACTCATCCAAAATATCATCATCATTGAAAATATTGTTCAGATCAATTGGGTTGTAATAATCATCAGTGTCGCTTTTGCATGTCAAGTTTCTTACTCGCAACCGCATATTGTAATGCACAAATACTAGTTTATGTAACTTGTTCATTGCCAACCAGTTGCGCAATTTTGTATGAATCAGCGACCACGTGCTCCAATTTCTTTTACAACCCGATGAAGAACATGTTTGGCTTAAAACTTTGATGGCAATTTTCTACAGATTGGGAGCTTCTTCGCCATAATTAATCCACCAATCAACTGGAAGAGATTGTTGCACTGCTCTTCTAATCAGTGAGCTTCCAAATTCTCTAACTTCATCCACAAATAATTTTATCTGTGAGAATACACATCACAAGTGTTAATATTTGCATAACATTATATTAATGAAATAAATAACTTATTATTATCTCATTAATAGCTCTTGTTTGTATATTCAAATCTAGCTCCAATCTTTTAATGACCTCCTTTGATCTATTTCTCACTTCTGGATGTGTAAAAAAGTTTTTTGAATATTGGAGTGCTGGATTTAAAAAATATGCTGCAATAATGTAAGCACATGATTGTTATGATATGACAGTTTCAATTTTAGTCAACAAATATGATTTCTAGGCAAATGAATAACCAGCAGCATGCAAGTGTCTATGCAATTATCCCTCCCATCTTCTATCAATGATATCGCAGTACTTCTTCCAGTTCTTATTTGATGCCTTTATAGCCAGTTTTGCTCTATCTATAGCTTCATATATAATAGATAATGTAGGTTTCTTGTCCTGGTCTACTATCTTCAAGACTCTAACAAGAGGATCCATAATGTTTTAGACCTCTCTTGCCTTCTTCCAAAATCGGTCAGTCAGAATGAGATTAGAAACCTTATCTCGCACACTTCTTTTACTCCTTTCCTTATTGAATTCACGCAATTCGGTAGTTGTACACATTCTTTTCACATCTTACTCATAGCGAATAAGGCTTTCAATAGAAATAAACTCGGTGGCAAACCGTGTTATACCTGGTCTCAATAAATCTCTATCTCTGGTAAATAGCTTCATTAAATTCACCACTTTGAGACTATTGTAAATGAATGATGTGATCATCTTACATCATCTAATGTCTCCTTGACTGATTTCATAGAGCCAATATCTTCAAGTATCAAATCAATGCAATGTGCTGCACAGGGAGACCAAAACAAATGTTTTCTCTTCTCCATCAACATGTGACCAGCTGCTTTGAAACTTGCCTCATTATCTGTTACAACCTGCACGATATTTTCTTTACCAACTTCATCAACAACTTTATCCATTAGCGAGAATATATAATAAGCAGTCTTCGAGATATTAGTAGTATCAACAGAAGTATGGTAAATCATGCTTCTATCACAATAGATCTTGAAATTAACAATATGTTTTCTATTTCGAGAACTCCAGCTATCACATATGATCGTGCAACCATACTGCGGCCATTTTATTTTTATTGAAGCAATATATACTTCAATTTCTTTCATTTCTTTCTCTAAATATAGATTGTCAATTTGATACCCTGTAGGGCCTTTTACACCTGGGCCTACCTCCGCAGTAGTATTAATCATGACTTGGTATTAAGGACCACTATCAGCTGCATTGAATGGTATTGCATTGTAGGGAAAGAACTTTGCCATGAATTTTTCAACCTTTTTAATATTCTCAGTTGAGAACATACTTTTGATTGATTTCTATTTGTTCGGATTGATTTCTGCTTTGTTGGGAACATGTAAGGATCAATACCACGAGCTGAAATTTCAGCTTCTCTCATAGTCAGACTCTGACGCAATCCACGGTTAATCCCTGATCCTGAAGGCTGCAAACTATTGCCACCAATATCAACTCCTTCTGCCGATCTCCAAGCTATTTTACGACTTTCTTTCATAGCTTGTTTTAGTTGTCTTCTTTTAATTCCTTTTAAATCACTAACTTCTTCAATTTTATTATCAGAATTTTCATCGGTCACATCATAAAAATCTTCCTTACTTAAAAATCTCATAAGTCGCTCTTTTTTGGATTTTATGGCCGCTCTTTCTTTGCTACCTTCAGAAAGATGTCATCTCATTATTTGAGATACCTCTTTTGATACTCGCAAGCATCCTTCCACCTGACCGGGTACATATACTATATGTTGCTTCAATCTAGTGATACCACCATGGACTTGTTTCCCACAATAATTACACTTCACAAGTTTACCAACAGGGGTACCATGTTCCCATCCAATTTCGCGTTGCTTTGGAGCCATACTGAAATTTAAAAAATTATCTGTTAAATTAAATTAAAACTAAAATTAACTAAATTAAAGCAACATTAAATTAAACTCAATTAAATTAAACTAAATTAAATTAAACTAAACTAGTTTATACTAGATTAAGCTAAATTAACTTAATTACCTAACTTCAATAAAATTATTAAATTACCTAACTTAATTATAATTACAAAACTTTATTAAATTAAATTAACCTAAATTAAGTTTAACTAAACTAAACTAATTTAAATTAAACTAAACTCAATTAAATTAAACTAAATTAAATTAAACTAAACTAGTTTATACTCAATTAAGCTAAACTAAATTACCTAACTTCAATAAAATTATTAAATTACCTAACTTAATTATAATTACAAAACTTTATTAAATTAAATTAATCTAAATTAAGTTTAACTAAACTAAACTAATTTGAATTAAATTAAACTCAATTAAATTAAACTAAATTAAATTAAAGGGAGATGGAGACAGAGAGGGAGAGAGCAGAGAGATGGACAAAGAGACAGAGAGGATCAGAGGGGAGAGAGATGGAGACAGAGAGGGAGAGAGATAGACAGATAGACAGAGAGAAAGGAACAGAGAAAGAAAGGGAGAGGGAGAGAGAGACGGAGACAGAGAGGGAAAGAGAGGGACAGAGAGACGGAGACAGAGAGAGAAAGAGAGGGACAGAGAGAGAACAGGAGAGGATCAGAGGGGGAAAGAGACGGAGAAAGAGAGGGAGAGAGATGGACAGAGAGAAAGAGAGGAGAGGATCAGAGGGGAGGGAGAGGAACAGAGAGAGAAAGGGGGAGAGAGAGACGGAGATAGAGAGGGGAGAGAGGGATGGAGAGAGAAGGGAGGGATCAAAGGGGGAGGAGAGACACAGAGGGAGAGAGAGGGACTGAGGGATAGGGAGAGAGAGACACAGAGGGAGAGAGAGGGACGGAGACAGAGACAGAGAGAGACGGAGACAGAGATCGACAGTGAGAGAAAGGGAGAGAGAGACGCAGAGGGAGAGAGGGAGAGAGATCGACGGAGAGAGAGAGGGAGAGAGAGAGAGGTACTTGCGAAGGCGAAGGCGATGGGGGAGATCGACGTCGACGGCGAAGGCGACGACGACAAGGGTGAAGGCGACTTTTTTTTCTGATTCAGCAAACGCAGAGAGAGAGAGATCGAGAGAGTCTCTCTCTCTTTCTGTCACAGATTCACGGGTGCCGATCGACCCAGGTTGGGTTTGACTTGGAGTCAACTCAGTCAACTCGGCCGAGTTGCGTAAAACTCGGCCGAGTTGACTCCGAGTCAGACCCGACCCGGGTCGACTCGGCACCCGGCCTTCGACTCGGGCGTCCGAGTCATCTCTTTGATGGTCGTGTCGGATATGACTCGGCCGGGTCATATCCGACTTGGCCGAGTCCTTTATCCCTGCATCGAACCCCTCAACTATCAAGCCATCCTTCTCTCTCGTCATCACAAGCATATTGTCATTCACGCGCGTCCCTCATGATCACACCGTTCTCTCGCCTCATCATTGAAGTCAGAGCACCACCGCCACTCCTTTTCACTTCGACAACCACGACAACGTCTTCAACACCTACTCCGAGATCTCCCCATTGTTTTCCCTTCGTCTTTCTCCTCTCCAGACTTCAACATCACCATCACTTCCACGGCGAGTCGCGCGTCTAATCGTCCTTTGCCAACGTCCACACACACACTTCTTGAGTGTTGCGCCTCGTCATTGTTGATTGCGCTTCTCGTCTTCATCTCCTCCACACGCAAACGAAGCCTCCCCCTCCGAGCCTCCACCTGCACATAGAGCGCCACTGCACACTACCGTCATCTTCACCGATATCAACTCCGACGTCGACAACAGAAACTAGGCCACCACCTTCATCATTCCTCACAGTAGACCAGCCAACACCCTCATCCTTTTCGCTGTTGTTACAGTGTAGAACCACCACTGCTTGTGGCTTCCTCAACTGCAAACTCTTCTACAGCCCTGCAACAAGTCACAACAACAACATCAACGGGTCAGAGCAAGTTCCACCAAGCAAAATCAACAACAATAACACAACTACAGTGGTATGAACATGAGACCGTAGCTTCTTAGTAGGTAATTTCAATTTTCAATATCAGATTACCAATTGGAATATAAGTAGATTTATTCTCTAAACTGTTATCATATTAATCTGCTGTCCACTATAAATGTGAGTTGTGTGAAACTGTTTGTTTTTGTTAATTCATGATCGGAATATAGCGAATAGGACTATGTCATGTTAACTGGATGTTGTCTTTGGTTTGTTCAGATTCAAAGTATCTGGATTACACTTGCAATGATTTGTTAAATCCATCGCGTGACATAAGTAGTTTTAGAAAATTTCCTACTGAAGATCATTAATGTAGTGAAACATTGTAAGTTTGACTTTATCATTGATTTTACACATTACCTGTTCCATTGTTTCACACCAGTCAGCTTCATGCAGATAAGCCTTATCATTTATTAAGTTAGGATTTAGTGTATAGGGTTATTTAGTTAATTAGCTTTTGTTTGTCCTTATCATTTATATAGTTAGGATTTGATTCGATTAGATTTTATCTTGTTAGTTGGGGATTGCTAATAAAAATGAGTTTTATAATCAGAAGTAGGGAGCTTTTAATAATTTAATTTGATGAATAAATGAATGGAATCAATTGAGATTGAGTATTGAATTGAGGATGTGATTAGCTCTCTTCTCTTACTCCTAAATATCCACAAATTTCCCACTTCCTCGTTGTATGGGTGTTCAACCATCTTTGCAGTGATATTTCTCTTCTTTAATAATGTGTTACATTCTGGAGTTAAAAGTTCACTTCTATCTGTGTCATTAACTAATGCCCACCTATGATATCTTGGATGGTCAGGCTGCCTATCTCCTATTTGTTACTTAGATTTTTGGCTGGAGAATTGTAATTTGTACATCTGTATGCACTAGCATTTGGAAATGTTGTTATTTTTTTTAAGTAATGGATTTCCTGGGAGTACCCCAAATGGGAGCCTGCCATATTGAAACTTGCACTGGATAGGCAATGCTTGTTTGATGACTGTGGCTTTGCATACTTTGTCAACTTTAACCTTGTTTTGTTGCTGATAATCCTTATCTAATCTTTATTTAGCTTTGCCAACTAGTATCTTGGTATTCTTTGTAGAGAGCATGGCTTTGATGGATGCTCGTAAATCATTACGGGAACATGTAGGAGGTGTTCTGTTGGTCTTGTTAGTGATGTAGATCCATCAACTGGGATGATCAAAGATTATAGAATACTGACAGATATATTGGTAAGAGCAGTTGTTCACCTTACTTTAAATTTTGGAATATCATTTTCTGTGTGATTCTAGTGTGGAAACTTCAAAAGTGATGGGTCCTTGTACATTTGAATCAAATCAAATACATAAAACGAAATCAAAATTTCAATCATGTTCCTCTATACTAATCTTACCGTTTGCAACAATGCATGCATATGCTGTTTGAACTGTCTTCTTATTATGTGATTGCATTGTACCACTAACTGTAGGGGCTTGAAGATCACCTTGGGGACATGGACTTCAAGATTTCTGGAACGAAGAAAGGAATAACTGCGATTCAATTAGATATAAAACCTGCTGGCATTCCTCTAGATATAATTTGCGAGTCTTTAGAACCTGCTCGAAAAGGTCGCTTTCAAATTCTTGATCGCATGGAGCAGGAGATAAGCACACCGCGTGTCACAGATGGTCAAAATGCTCCACATTTAGGTTGGTTTTGGTGCATTTCCTTTGACACGTGCTTTTATGATATATTTTTATGCATTCATGTGTGTACTGTACATTTCTATGTATACATATATGTATGTATTTATGTCTGTATGCATGTATTTATGTCTGTCTGTCTGTCTGTCTGTATATTCGTATCTACATGTATCAACAATTACTAGTTTGCGGCTTTGCTTTTGTGCAGTTACTTTGAAGTTTAACAATGAATCTCTTCGGCGCTTACTTGGGCCTCTAGGTTCTTAAAGGAAAAATATTGAACGAGAAACAGGTTTCTGCTTATCTTTAGCATGTTGCCATTACTATGGTGTTATAATATATGTTCATTTATTGAAAATGGAAACTTTTTTATTATTTATGTTGTTGCCTCTTCTTGACTGATAGTATAAAGCAGTCTGCTTCTTTAATGTTATTGTGTTTGTTTATGCAGCTAAGAACTCTCTCTCGTTAAAAACTCTCTGGTTATAAATACTAGTAAATTACTCTTAGCTCAGTGGCTTTTTGGGGCACGTGTAGGTTATCTGGACATCATAGCTAAGAGTAATGTGCTTGCTTATGTAGCTGTGAACTATTTCTGGTACTAATTATTTGCCCAACTATAATCCAAAATATCCCTGAAGATCTCTTTATATTTGGATTGCGAAATTCTACTTGAATCTAGCCGTTCTACCAATTTTTAACGGCTACCCATTTGACGGCTTTATGTGGATGATTAACTAAGGTGATTCATCAATGTAGCTATTTCGTTGCCTTTGCTGTTGAGAAAGGAGCTGAATGGTTATCTCTAGATGGTCAATCATATTGGCTCCTTTTTCGCTGGCTGGGGGTGCTTGCAGTTGGAATGTTGGAGGTGTGAGGGGGTTGTCTAATGCAAGAGGATTCTCTTACATAAAAGCGCAATGATAACTATACTAGACTTCAAGCATAGGATACTTGGTAATAGGATGGGCATTGTGTAGGAGGAAGGTATTGGAGGATCTTGGGCTACTAAGGTCATAAATGAGTGGGTTGAGGTGTAGAAGGTGGCGTTGTTGATGGGGATGTTAAGGGACTGCCAATAATTTCTAGACTGGTACTCCATTTGGTCTAGAAGGCAATGCATTATTCATCACAATCATTTTTGAGGGAGGGAGGTGGAGGTGGTGTAATTTAGTTGCAATGACTAAATGTGGCCTCCTGATGGAGGATAGAAATACGCAAGTTGCGAGGGGCATGACCAATATGTGTGCCCCACAGCGATAACAACCCGATAGAGGATCACTCCTTAAATCTCTCACGCACGAAGAACAATCACAACCAGCACAAAAACAATCACCGGAGAAAGAACACACGCAAACAATCAATTTAACGAGGTTCGGCCTCAAAGCCTACGTCCTCGGGGCAGTCAGAAAAGAGATTAATTTACTTGGAAAAAGATTACAATGGCTAGCAGCCTCTTTGAATGCAAGAGAGCTCCAGTCTTTTCCTTCTCAAGGATCTTCTACAAGATACAAACCCTAGAAACCAACAACAGCCCTTAAATATAACAGATTTCCGAATCAGCAGAAATTACCCGCACCCGACTGTCGGTCGACCGGGCGGTCGACCGACCCTTCCACCAGTCGACCGGTCGGTCGACTGGGTGCCCAACAGAGAGTTGGGTCACTTCAGTCGGTCGACCGGGCGGTCGACCGATCTACTACTTGTGCATGTTGTGCACGTCCGGTCGACCAGGCCGGTCGACGGGTCAACCTGTTCTGCTGCTGCTGCTATTTTCTGCTTCTGTTGTTTCCTTCGCCTTTCGTCGTCGACTTCCTTAGCGATCACTCGATGACCCTCGACGATCCTTATCAATTCCCCATCAGTAAACTCTCTTTATCCAATAATTCTCCACCTCGGCGAAGATTTTTCCTAAAAATCTGAGCCGATCTCCAACGAACCCCAGTCTATCACCTGGCGACATCGACACACGATCTCGGTGAAATCGCCACACGATCTCGGCTTGCGCGCACCGGACGAAATCGACACACGATCTCGGCGAAATTGACACACGATCTTGGCTTGGAATCTTTAGCTCAGCTATCCCTGGAAAATATCGCATATGCCTTCCCTGCACTTAACCTTA
This sequence comes from Agave tequilana, assembly GCA_038442645.1. Taxonomy (NCBI): domain Eukaryota; kingdom Viridiplantae; phylum Streptophyta; class Magnoliopsida; order Asparagales; family Asparagaceae; genus Agave; species Agave tequilana. The sequence continues at coordinate 82,982 of JAVJIF010005267.1, read as the reverse complement.
GGAGAATTTCCATACATGCCGATTACCTACATGACTTCTACTCTACAACTTCACAACCTCATGAAGACTTCCACACGAGCCAACACTGACTCTCCAACTGACCAGCTCTTTCTAGTATTCCTATCTTCTACTGACGGTCCAACCAAGTCTACGTAGAGCACACCAAACATCATCATCGGCTTCAACTGGATGCACACCACTCCTTATGCAAGCTTATCATCTTCTCACCGGAAGATCAACCTGTTCATCGAGATCACACCACCTCACCACTACATGAGAACTAACTGGCCACAACACTTCACCTCTACGTGAAGCCTCTCCACCTCTATGTGAAGTTCCATCGGTCACAACTCTTCACCTCTATGTGAAGATCCATAATAGCTTCTCGAGAACCCAAATAGCTTCATAAGAGTTGCATCACCAAATGGCTGCGCCTTTACGGCTGCCTAGGTACCTTTGTCCAAAAGGATCAAGCCAATCGTAGTTCATTTAGATGAGTTTCATCAAGCTCAAGCACTGGTACCTCTATTTGCAGCAGTGAACCTGTCTGACCGAGTCATATGAACCTCTTCCCGACCATCATGGAGGACAACGGCCTTCAACTTCAGCTTGTCACGATCACAAGCTTGAGATTCATACTTCTTTACCCACGAGCGTGGTTTTACCTTGGTTCCAATTGCTGCAAACAACTTGACATCCTCAACAATGTCTTCATCCTGTTCAGCATCAACCCTGGCTTCATGATCTCCACCCGGTGTCACATCCGGTGAAGTCTCCTCCAATGCCGAACCAACTGGAGATGATAGAGTAGCATCAACCTCCACCCGCTGCGATCTTCCTTGGTCTCCATCCTCTCCACCTGCTGAGAGACGGTGGACTTCAACACTGAAGTCTCTCCAAAAGTGACATTCCTGCTCATCACGATCTTCTTGTCTTCGGGTCCCACAACCTGTAGCTGTTTCCTTTGATGCCCAAATAGACAAACCTCTTTGCTCGCGGATTCATCTTGCCATTTTTGGCACTGAAGTAGGCGGACTTTCAAACTCCCGCAGCAAACAATGATCTTGAGCAGCTTTCCCAGACCAAATTTCCAATGGAGCTTTACCTCCTATCGCAGTCGATCTGTTTATGAGATGGCTAGCATACTCTGTCGCCTCAGCCCAAAACGACCTGTCTAATCCTGCATTAGACAACAACCTCCGAACCTCCTTCAGCAAGGGACGGATTACTTCTTTAGCCAACCCATCTGTACCTGTTGTGAAGTGAGTAACAATACCTGTGTTCTGGCCAAATCGTAGGAACTGGTACAGGTCCTTTCCAACATTACCAATATGAAGCTCCTTTACCTTCCTACCTATCTGTCTCTCCATTTTTCCTCTCCACTTCATCAACACATCTAGGGCTTCACCCCTTTGTCTCATGGGATATATCCAAACCTGCCTAGATGAACCATCAATAAATGAGACAAAATACATGTGACCTCCAAGTGATGTCGTCTTAGCAGGTCCCCATACGCACACATGAACACAATCAAGAAAACCTTCATTGTGGTGAGTACTGGTACTGAATATCACCTCCTTCTTGTCCAGAACGCTGTGTTCACCTTCTGACTTGCAGGTAGCAGCACCTTCCATTTCCTTCTTTGCAGGAGCTCGCAAAGATTCTTCTTCTTCCTGTCCGACCTTTCCCTGCCAGACCTCCAGGCCACCATCTTCTGAGGAACTCAAAGTCTCCACCTGATCTGTAATCGTACTACCCTTCAAGTAGTAGAGGTTTCCTCGGCGGACGCCCTTCATCATCACCATCGAGCCCTTGATCATCCTGAGATCGCCATCTCGAATAGATATCACCATGCCCGATGCTTCCAAAGTTCCCACGGAAATTAAATTTCTCTTCAACTGAGGCACATACCTCACTCTCTTCAGCTCCCTTCCATCCCATCAAACATCCTAATTCGGATTGTACCTACACCCTCCACGCTACATGGGTGATCGTCGCCCATAACGACCGAACACCCCTCCAGCTTCTTAAAGTTGGAAAACCATCCCCGATTAGGGCATGCATGGTATGTTGTACCTGTATCCAAAATTCACTCATCTTTCCATGAGTTACCGATGATGGGAGAACTGACTGAAAACGAGAAAACTGACGAGTCCGAATCGCTCCATCTGCCTGTGAACTGCTCCTCTGAGTATTCGTCACTTTTGCAAAATTTGTTTCAGCCTTCGACTCCTTCTTCTTCCCCTTGAACTTCGGACAGTCTACTTTCCAGTGCCCTATCTCTCTGCAGAAGGCACACTGGTCCTTCCTCAGATCCCTATAGCCCGACTGGACTTTGATCTTCCTCTAACCTCCTTGCCCTTCCTTGATGAACCCCTGTCTCTTACTTCCAGTGCCTCCGCCGATGAGCTTGACTGAGAAGGATATCTCTCCTTTCTCCTTGTCTCTTAACTTGTCAGTGCAGACGACACCTCATGGTAGTTCAGAGTCTGCCTACCATTGATAAAGGTCATAGTGAATGTCTCATACTCCTCCGCCAGGAGTGAGTTCAGGAGGATAATCGCCTTGTCCTCCTCTTCTACCACGACATCCACGTTTATCAAATCTGTAAGAAGTTTCGTGTATCGGTTGATATGCTCATTCACTATGCTCCCCTTCTTCATCCGAAACTGATACAACTTACTCTTAAGCTGCAACCTGGACTCAACACTCTTCGTCAGGTTTCTTCTCAAAGGTTTCCCACAGATGCTTCGCCGACGTCTCATGTTGTGCAAGATATTTTATGTCTTGCAACAAATATAAACGTATCAACCCACACGCTGACCTGTGTAAAATCACCTAGAAGGGGGGGTGAATAGGTGATGGCTAATCTAATGGTCACTAAATGCGGAATTAAAAACTATTATGACCTAAACTAAAATTCTTACACTAAACACCACGTATAACACAAGAGTGTAGCCGAATTTCCGTGAAGGGCTCTGGACTAACTCCTCGAGATTCCCCTAGATAAGGGTTGAGGTGTCGCGTTGGCTCTCTTGGTTGAATACAAGTGTTAGCAAACAATCCCCAAGCATATAACAATTAAGCACACAAGTATATCAAGCATATAAAGATGAAAGCAATAATAGCATGCAAGATATAAACAAGTAAGGGAGAGAGAGAAAGAGCAATCGCAAACACAAGGGATTTATTTCGAGGTTCGAGCACACTTGCTCTACATCCCTGCCTTCGACACACGAAGGATTTCCACTAAAATCGATCCCACCGGATCACTCGGTGTCGCAACACCTACAAGCTCTCAGACTCCCTAGTCCGTACACACCGCAAGCTCTCTAGCTCGCCGAGGCCGCACCTCAAATAAGTGTCCACACACGAACTCTAAACACCCGCGAACACACTTGTCCGCTCCTCAAAGAACAAAAAAAGATCTCTTGGTGATCTAAACACTTGATCACCAATAAAAACTCTCACAAGAACACTCCTATAGAATGAATATGTCAATATGTTGCTTAAGTGTTTGTGAGAAAAACAAGGAAAGAAATGGTGGAGGAAAACTCAAACAATTCACTTCTAAACACTCTTGATAAACTCTCCTTTTGAATGGAAATATTGGCTCTAAAATAAGTGGAGAAAACCTCTTAAAAGAGTTGAGAAAATTGGTGAAAAATCCACTTGAAAATCTTGGTGAAAACAGCCCCAAAAGGCCCAATATATAGGGCTCCAAAAACTAGCCATTGGAGGCCTGACAGAACTGTCGGTCGACCGCCCGGTCGATCGCCAATGGTCAGAAATCTGACTGTTGGGCCATCGGTCGACCGGTCGGTCGACCGAGGCCAGGATACAGAGAGCAAGTCTCTCTGTCCGGTCGACCGCTCGGTCGACCGGGGCCTTTCCAGATAGCAGAGCTCTCTGGACGGTCGACCGGGTTGGTCGACCGGCCCTCCTGCCAGAACTGGCGTGCACGTCTGTGCACGTCGGTCGACCGCTCGATCGACCGCCTTCAGCTTCGGTCGACCGTCGGTCGACCGGCTGAAGCCAGGACAGAACTGTTAAGGGATTTAAAACTTGGTCTTTTTGATTGAAATAAAATCCCATAAAATCATAAAAAATCTACAAAAATAGTTTTACCAATATACTTTGATAAACAAACATGCTTGCACAAAATCAAGGCATGTTACAAATAATTTGGACTATTTTTGAAACTTGAAAAAATTGGCTTAAATGAAAAACTGTATTTTCCAAAGTTGATTTTTCAAAACTTGTTTTTCCAAAACTTCACCAAATACAAAAATAAGATATTTAAACAACTTTGAAGCATAGTGTGTATGGATATGATCCACTACACAAACATGGTGAAATATCTATGTTTTTGACATTAAGCACTAAACATGATTTTGGATAAAACATATAAACTTGAAAACCAAAAATCAAAACACTTGAAGTCATCACTTGAATACCGGTATGATTTTTGTTAAAATTCTTTTCTAAAACAAACTAAATCAAGAGTGTGTGTGTATATATGTACTTGAGCACCAACTATTCTATCCTTTACATTTTATCTAAAAATAAAATCTTCTAAAAATAAACCTAGACACAAGTCTTCATCTTCTTGAAGTATTCACTTGAAGTCTTCTCATCTTCTTGACTTGGTCCAAACACGATCCATAGAGCTAGACTCCTTTTGAGTAGTTGATGTGGTCTTGATGCACAAGCTCTTGAATCAAACCGTGTAAGCTCCAAAACTTGACTTTAAATCCTTTGTTGAAACTACATACCTACTAAGATCTTGATCATGAATCTGAGACTAAATAAACACAAGATCATTAGTAACATAACTACATGAGTTGATCATCATCAAAACTAGAGTGATGGGCCTTTGGGCCAACAATCTCCCCCTTTTTGATGATGACAAAACTCATGAAGTTATATATGCATGGATTAAAGTAAAGCTCCAAAGAAGCTCCCTTAACTCATGCATAACAAATAAACAATAAATATGCAATGTATGCTCATAAACATGTATGCAAATCTAGGAGATAAACATGCCAATCAAGCATAAAACACATCAAATTCTTTTTCTCCTATTTACAAAACAAAACATATATGCATAAACATAAAAACTACTCCCCCTTTATGAATAAAGGAAGGAAAACATGCATATATACCAAAATACTTCTCCCCCTTTTTGTCAATCATCAACAAAGGGGTTAAAGTAAAAAAAAATCAACAAATTTTTCTCCCCCTTTTTGTTAAAAACAAAGAGACCAATAAGGGGTGTAAACAAAATAAGTCAATAAAAGGTTATATGCGATATACATTCATGAAGAGGAAGACGGTAAAGTAACTTCCCTACACATATACATTACATGAAAGAGGGATGACAAGCCCTAATTCACATAACGTATAATATGTAATGCATAAGAGGAGATGTGATGCTCCCCCTACACACGTGTATCATATAAAGAAGAGTTGTCAAGCTCCTCAATACAAGATACACTCATCATAAATCTATATGTAGAAGAGATGTTAAGCTCCCCTTGCATATAGGCAATACAAATCAAAAAATTTTTGATTATTAATTGTTTAAACAAAATTTTGAATTTTTCTCAATAAAACAAATTTTGAGATATCTTAAAAAAATTTTAAGGTACCACTTATCAAATATTAAGATACCAATTGTAAAAAAAATCATGTTGATACCAATTGTAAATAAACATTACAAATTTGAATTTTTCAAATAGGTAATACATATTGATATCAATTGTAAATTTACCAATTATAAAATTTATAACAAATTTGAAATTGAAGCATATTGATATCAATTGAAAAACGATGATCAAAAAATTTTTTATTTTTTTATAAGCTTATGCATTGTTAAAATATCAATTGAAACATCAATTGAAAATAAAGTTTTAACTTAAGCTTAGCATAAACTAATTTATTGCTTTAAATAAGTAAACCAATTGTAAAGCAAGCACACGAAAATCATATATATGTATGAAAAGAGAATACCAATAGCAATTGATATTATGAAAATAATGAAGCATACATATATAGAAAACAAAATATGAGTATATACAAAATTATCAATTTAGATACAAATTGAAAAAATCTAATGATACCAATTGAAAATAACAATGTAAATCAAGTATATAACTCATAACCTACCACCCTTCATATGCACAAGGTAAAGGATTTTCCAATAAGGCTTACAAGGCATACTCGCCCAGCCATCCGCCCATGGAAGGTAGGGGTTTTCAAAAATAGATTTAAAAATAGTATAGCATTGAAAATCACTACCAAATGAAGAATAATTAACTAGTTAAAATAATTTTAAAAACTAGTTAAAAATCCTTCAAAACATGAAACCAAAATATAAGTTTTTCATGAATCATACAAATACACAAGAGTTGACACTCAAAATCGATAAAGCTCAAAAAGAATCATGAAATAAGGTCATGAATAAACAAATAAAGTGTGAGTATACAAGGATCATGTGTTTAGCATTTTCCATGAAAATAATCAATGAAGCTCAAAACACAAATATCATTTTATCAACCAAAACAAAATGAAAATTCATTTTCAATTTTAAAAACAAACTTCTAGGTATATGTATGATTTATCCAATCCTAACAATACACATACATATCCCAAACATAAAAGAGTCTATTAAAAGTATTTGCATGAAGGTAAGAGACTCATGGGTATACATGTATATTTATTAGATTTGAATTCAAAATACATATACATGAAGCAAAAACATAAAATAGGTAAGACAAGTGTAAATGAGAGAATCATCAAAACTAGCATATACATGTGCATAAAGTGGGTACAAATGAGCATGAAGTGCAAACATATATAAATCAATTTGTTCTCACTATTTGTACATGTATAAATACAAGTTTTGATAAAAACTTCATTTAAACTAGTATTTACCACATGAAGCACAAAAATACATAAAACATGAACATGCTAAAAATGTCACATATGAAATAAGCATGTAAAATAAATTAGGAGTTTAGAAATAGTTACCAACTAGGAACTATGTTCCGAAACTCCAAACATGGTGATTGTCCCACCAAACCTCCTTGATAGCGGTGCATCAAATATGTGTCCATCGAGTCCATGTGCAACCACCATCAAGGCACCATCCCTCTCATGTTTTGTGAGAGCCCTCACCTACATCAAAAACAAAATGTGAGGATTTTGGTACCCATTTTCTTTTGGGTCCTTGGGGGTTAGCTTTATAAGGAACATTATTATTTGCAAAATGTTTGGGTTTCTTGACAAACTTTAAAACATTTTTATTAGCAAAATTAATATGATGTAACTTGTCAAACAAAACTTTGCTAAATGGCCTTTGCGGCCACAATGTGTACATTTGTACACCTTAGGATGCATGATTGTGAGTATGGTCATGGCGTGCAAAGTGTGCATATGCATGAGGGTGTGTGCATGAATATGAGGAGTTTGTTTCTTTGAAAACAAAGACTTCAATCTCTTATGGTTAAATGCACATGAGCTCAAGGTTGAGCTCAAACAATTCATTTTATTTTTCAAAGCATTAATCTCATTTGTGGTGGCATGTAAAGCATGATGAGATATAGAATCATTTTTCTTTTTCTTTTTAGGAAAACTTTCTTTTTCTTTTCATAAATTTTCTTTTAAACAAGAGTTTCTTGAAAAGCAACTTCTTTTTGTTTTTCCACCAAAACAATTTTATTTTTCAAATTTGTATTCCTTTACAAAGATCATCTAATTTTGAAAGTAAGGAAACATTCTCATTTTTCAAAATTCATTTTCTTTTTCAATGCATGCAATTTTATTTTTAAAAGATTCATTTTCTTTGAGCATGCAATCAAAATTCTTTTCAAATTTTTATTATCCTTTTTAAGCAATTCATATTTTTCTAAGAGTTGTTGATAAAAAGATGCAAGTTCATTATATGGCATATCAACATCCTCTTCTACATCGGACTCGGTAGTTACCTCAAGAGGGTTATCCCTTGGACCATATAGCACAAGTTGGAAGTGTCGCTTCTAACATCCGAGTCGCTCCCGCATAATATAGATCTTTTTCACCAAGGGAGGTGATGATGTTCTATGCTACAAAAGCCGAATCAATGTTAGAAACCTAGATAAATATTCATCATTTAGGGTTGACTTTAAAGCATGTAGGGCTTTTGCATTAGCCACAAAATTCTTGCTATCCTTAACATATGAATCTTTAATAGTAGCAAGATAAACATGAATACCTAAGGCTTTGAGGTACAAAGACATCTTAACCTTCCAAATTTGGATGTTAAGAATGTCAAAAGTGGGTGGGGACATGAAATCCATGGTGTGTGTAGAAAAATTGTGATTAGCCTAAAAATGAGGATCTTTAACTCTACGTTGTAAGACCCAAATCAAGAGCACTTGGCTCTGATATCAATTGTAAAATCACCTAGAGGGGGGTGAATAGGTGATGGCTAATCTAATGGTCACTAAATGCGGAATGAAAAACTATTATGACCTAAACTAAAATTCTTACACTAAACACCACGTATAACACAAGAGTGTAGCCGAATCCCCCGTGAAGGGCTCTGGACTAACTCCTCGAGATTCCCCTAGATAAGGGTTGAGGTGTCGCGTTGGCTCTCTTGGTTGAATACAAGTGTTAGCAAACAATCCCCAAGCATATAATAATTAAGCACACAAGTATATTAAGCATATAAAGATGAAAGCAATAATAGCATGCAAGATATAAATAAGTAAGGGAGAGAGAAAGAGTAATCGCAAACACAAGGATTTGTTTCGAGGTTCGAGCACACTTGCTCTACATCCCCGCCTTCGACACACGAAGGATTTCCACTAAAATCGATCCCACCGGATCACTCGGTGCCGGACACCTACAAGCTCTCGGACTCCCTAGTCCGTACACACCGCAAACTCTCTAGCTCGCCGAGCCGCACCTCAAACAAGAGTTCACACACGAACTCTAAACACCCGCGAACACACTTGTCCGCCTCCTCAAAGAACAAAGAAAGATCTCTGGTCATCTAAACACTTGATCACCAATAAAAACTCTCACAAGAACACTCCTATAGAATGAATATGTCAATGGGTTGCTCAAGTGTTTGTGAGAAAAACAAGGAAAGAAATGGTGGAGGAAAACTCAAAGAATTCACTTCTAAACACTCTTGATAAACTCTCCTTTTGATTGGAAATATGGCTCTAAAACAAGTGGCTTAAAAGAGTTGAGAAAACTGGTGAAAAATCCACTTGAAAATCTTGGTGAAAACAGCCCCCAAAAGGCCCAATATATAGGGCTCCAAAACTAGCCGTTGGAGGCCTGACAGAACTGTCGGTCGACCGCCCGGTCGACCGCCAACGGTCAAAAATGCGACTGTTGGGCCATCGGTCGACCGGTCGGTCGACCGAGGCCAGGATACAGAGAGCAGTCTCTCTGTCCGGTCGACCGCTCGGTCGACAGAGGCCTTTCCAGAGAGCAGAGCTCTCTGGACGGTCGACCGGGTCGGTCGATCGGCCCTCCTGCCAGAACTGGCGTGCACGTCTGTGCACGTCGGTCAACCACTCGATCGACCGCCTTCAGGCTTCGGTCGACCAGTCGGTCGACCGGCTGAAGTTAGGATAGAACTGTTAAGGGATTTAAAACTTGGTCTTTTTGATTGAAATAAAATCCCATAAAATCATAAAAAATCTACAAAAATAGTTTTACCAATATACTTGATAAACAAACATGCTTGCACAAAATCAAGGCATGTTATAAATAATTTGGACTATTTTATAACTTGGAAAATTTGGCTTAAATGAAAAACTGTATTTTCCAAGTTGATTTTCAAAACTTGTTTTTCCAAAACTTCATCAAATACAAAAACAAGATATATAAACAACTTTGAAGCATAGTGTGTATGGATATGATCTACTACACAAACATAGTGAAATATCTATGTTTTTGACATTAAGCACTAAATATGGTTTTGGATAAAACATATAACTTGAAAACCAAAAATCAAAACACTTGAAGTCTTCACTTGAATACCGGTTTGGTTTTTGATTAAAATTCTTTTCTAAAACAAACTAAATCAAGAGTGTGTGTGTATATATGTACTTGAGCAATCCACCAACTATTCTATCCTTTATATTTTATCTAAAAATAAAATCTTCTAAAAACAAACCTAGACACAAGTCTTCATCTTCTTGAAGTCTTCTCATCTTCTTGACTTTGTCCAAACACGATCCATAGAGCTAGACTCCTCTGAGTACTTGATGTGATCTTGATGCACAAGCTCTTGAATCAAACAGTGTGAGCTCCAAAACTTGACTTTAGATCCTTTGTTGAAGCTACACACCTACTAAGATCTTGATCATGAATCTGAGACTAAATAAATACAAGCTCATTAGTAACATAACTACATGAGTTGATCATCATCAAAAACTAGAGTGATGGGCTTTTGGGCCAACAATGTTCATCTTTGCCCACTCTTCATCAGCGATCGTGCTCTTCTTCTTCTCCAATAGGAGAGTATCTTCGAGGTTCGATGCATTCAGCGCATCCATAACCTCACATCTCCACATCCCGAAGTTATTTGTACTGTTGAACTTGACAACATCAATCCTCGGGTGAGGATTCATGACCTTAACCGAAGCAATTTTTTCTGCCATTGAGATTACTTGATCCTCTATCTATGCGGAAGAACAATCAACTGGGAATAGATCTCTACTCAGATAAATTAGATTTTACCTTTCCCTTGAAACCCTAGATCGAGTTTCTCTCTGGATCTACTCCACCACAGATTCCACGAGCCCTCCTTGCGTCCTCCTGAGATCGACACACGATCCCACGAATACCAATACCTCTGATCTGAGATCGACACACGATCTCCACCGAATCAGATCTCGAGCCCTCCGAATCTTCAGAAAACCCAAGCCAAACTGGAAGCTCTGATACCACTTGTTGTGCCCACAGTGACAACAACCCGATAGAGGATCACTCCTTGAATCTCCCACGCACGAGAACAATCACAATCAGCACAAAAACAATCACCGGAGAAAGAACACACGCAAACAATCAATTTAACGAGGTTCGGCCTCAAAGCCTACGTCCTCGGGGTAATCAGAAGAGAGATTAATTACTTGGAAGAAAATTACAATGGCTAGCAGCCTCTTTGAATGCAAGAGAGCTCCAGCCTTTTCCTTCTTAAGGATCTTCTACAAGTTACAAACCCTATAAACCAACAATAACCCTTAAATACAACAGATTTTTGAATCAGTAGAAATTACCCGCACCCGACTGTCGGTCGACCGGGTGGTCGACCGACCCTTCCACCAGTCGACCGGTCGGTCGACTGGGTGCCCAACAGAGAGTTGGGTCACTTCAGTCGGTCGACCGGGCGGTCGACTGATCTACTACTTGTGCACGTTGTGCACGTCCGGTCGACCGGGCCGGTCGACCGATCAACCTGTTCTGCTGCTGCTGCTATTTCTGCTGCTGTTGTTTCTTCGCCTTTCGTCGTCGACTTCCTTGGCGATCACTCGACGACCCCTCGACGATCCTTATCAACTCCCTATCAGTAAACTCTCTCTGTCCAACACAATAGTGGGAGTTTCTTTGGGAAAAAGTAGTGGAAGGACAACTGGGTGGAAGAGGAGAAGCCTTTCCTGAGCATGCCTGAGGATATGCTTCCTAATGGTGAAAAGTATTTTGTCTTTGACAGTCTTTTTCTCCCTAAAAATATTATGTTATTTGCAATATACTTCTAATGTCGATCACTTAGCATTATTCCTGAAAATGTTGTTATTCTTGGATGCTGTTTCATAGAGCTTGTTTGAATCACTATATTAACCTTTGTGATTATGATGGTTCAAGGCTTCAGTCAGTGGTGGTATGAAGCAAACTGTAAAAAATTATTTGGTAGAAAACACGCTGATTTGCTGTAAAACTTGTGCATTTCCAATATCTAAGTTAAAGGTTACTTTAAAACCCTGGCCCTGATCAAGGAAAAAGCAAAAGATAAAAATGGGCAGAGAAAGAAAATATCTTTATACCTGACATAAATGAGCCATGCTTCTAGTGCTATTGCAGCTTCCTAAGACAGCAATCCTAGCTGCTTTCACATTGTTCATTGTTGTTTCAGGCTCCTTTTTTGTTTCTTTTCTTTTTTCCAAATATAGGCTATAGCCTAGTGCAAGGAATCCATGCCTCTTGACCACTGCAAATAAGTTTTACTACTATGCTACAATGATACTTTCAGTTCTTTTTTGTTCTACCCCTTAGGATTAGGCCTTGGGAGGCATTGGATTCATGGGATATATTAAGATGGAATACATACAAAGCTTGCATTGAAAATTTGGACCGAACTATTTTTAATTGATATTTAAATTCATAAAGATTAAGCTAAATAGGTTTTACATTTGTGTTTCATTAACTTAGTTGTGAATTATAAAGGTGAGTTGCTTTTACATATGCCGCCATACAGACTCCAAATTTTGTATGATACTGTTCTTTGGATGTGATTAAGCTATTTATATTATAAGTTGCAGTAGTTTTAAAAAATTGCATTAAATGTATATTTCTAACCATATGACCAGCTAACCATTAGTTTTTGCGCAATTACTATAACAATGAAAATTTTCTTCCGCGACAAGCTTTGAACTAGATTTACATATTTTTCTTGAATAAGTATTAAAGTTTTTATATTGCACACACACACACACACACATGCATGTAACATAAGCACAATGACAAGTCACCATATATTCCAGTAATCTATTGTCTGCTCTGAAAATATAGTAACATATAACCTCTCACACACTTGAATTAAAGCCTTCCATTCATCTGATATATTATTATTTTATCAATTTAAGAAAAATTGAAAACAAAGCTGAAACTTAGACCTTACTGCTGAAACTATCTATCCTGACTATATAAAGAGGGATGATCATAATGGAGATGGAAACTAAGTCCTATATGGTTAATATCCAATGCTGTTGTCTACATGTTTATTTTCTTTCTCTTTCTTTTTTTTTTGTTGGGTTGGTTGGTGGGTTTTGCGGTTTTTTTGGGGTTGGGGGTGGGGGGGGGGGGGGGGGGGTGGGTGGGTTGCTGCCTTGTAATTTATTATAGCAATTGATAACGGAATACTTGCCGCTTAGAGCATTCATTTATGTGACAACAGTTTTAATTACCTTCTTGGTTTCCCATGGCTTCATTTGCTTCTCCTGTGTACTTAATTCACAGTTCTTAGTTGCATCTTTTGTGTTTCCCATGACTTTGTTTACTTGTCCTGTGTGCTTCCTGTTTTCACATTTCTTCTGTAGTCTAACAATCTTTAGGTTTCTGTTAAAAAAACATCCAATATACTGTTAAATTTATTGATAAGAATTCAGTGTCATAAATTCCTTTATTTTTCGTTAATTGTTGTGTTCTGTGTAGAAGTAGATGTCTAAATTTGCATTCTAGCATTACCAGAAAAATATTTATGCTGTGCAACATTCTGTTTTGGTTGGTTAACACTTTACAATGTACATCAGCTGTTGATTGTGTTGTGGTCAAAATCATAAATCATCATCTCAAAGTTTATTTTGATAATGAGTATTTATTTCATCATAACATGTTAGCATGCAATAAGCTGCCTTTGCTACGATAATTATTGTTAACACATTTCTATTTATTTGCTCATGTTGGACATGTTTTCTTGATATGTTGTGCTTTCTTTCCATTGTATATGCTTATGTTGCGTAAGTTTCTATAGTACTGCTAATTTATCTCTTCATGCAATGTGGGCAAGTGGTTTGCTTGAGTGGGCTCAACTCTTATATGATTATGTACAATTGTAAGTAATATGGGTTGTTCTTATAGATATCTCTTCTTTGTTCATAGTTTAGATAAATATTGTAATGTATTTTCTCATTTAGGTGCACGAATTGCGATCAGTGATGGGATGGTAACTGTAGTTGCGAAGAGTCAATCAATTCTGGAAAAACTCGAGAGAAGGTATGTTCTATTTGCCACTTGATAAATTTAAGCACATAAAATTTGGCTCTGGGACTACCATATTTTTATAACTGGCATATGTCATTAGATGCATGTACGAGCTATATAGATTGTAATCATGCTGTGAACTTAGGAAAAGGCCATCGGTATCTCATCATTTTCCCCTAAAAATGATACACGACTATGACACAACTTATAAGTTGGGAAAGTTTGAGGAAATAAACTGATCTAGTTTTTAAGGTTTTAAGCTCATGTACCAAGGAGCAAATATTCAAATTCTCCTTAGCTGGTTAAGAGCCTAAGCAGAGGTAAGATGATGCTAGGGAGCCACTCCAACTATGAGGCAAACCTAATTGAATCACATTTCCAAACTGCTTGGAAAAATACTCGTGAATTGTATTTTAATGAAGGCACGACAAAGTTTAAATTCTTGATGTGAGGAATTTTAACGGAAATTTGTTATTCTCATTATACATCAAGTACAGATGTCTCTACATGGTTTAGGCAGAAGGAAAAACTATTGTTTGCAATGCTGCAGATTGATTTTCTTGTTGGACGGGAAGTCGAAGTTGGCAAGATTTACAAACGTGTCATTTCCTCAGTCAACGAGTACGGTGCTTTTGTGGAACTCAATGGCGGTCAACAAGGTCTGCTTCACATTTCTGAGTTGTCACATGACCAAGTAAGTATCGCCAATGACTTGAATCTGAATGGTCTGATTTCTGCAGGATATGGTGAAAATTGGCCATATCATTGCAATTTACTTCATATCTGACCTGCATTAATTTCCCTCTGTCCAGGTATCGAAAGTCTCTGATGTTGTATCTGTTGGACAAGAGTTATCATTAATGTGCATTGAGAATGAAATCAGGGGTAATATTAAGCTGTCTTTAAAAGCTACTCTTCGTCAATATGGTTCCCAAAGAAAGAATTTGGAAAGCCAAGGCTCTCTACTTCCTACAAAACCAGCAACTACCTCTGAAGAGGGAACTAAAGAGGCACCAATGAGCAGAAATCAGAGTGAAGTTGATGACACGGATTCCTCCATATGTTCAATACCGTTGGTTGTAATTCGAAGTGCTGCAGAATGTGACGCACAGATATGTCTTCAGGTCAGAAAACAGACTTGAGATCTGGAAAGGGTCCAAAAAATTCTCCTAGGCCTTATAACTCATCGCATTTGCAGAGGAATATTGGGAAATTTCCTGGCTCTAGTAATAGTGGTTCCTCTAATAAAAAAAAAAAAAATCAAGGTTAACAACAGAAGTTTGCAGGAAAGTGATAAACTTGATCTTGATGCAATGTTTAGTGTCTTGACAAAGAAAGCCGTTAAGCCTAAAACTGACAGCACAACCAAAGTACATGCGAGTTCTCTGAAGTTGGGTGACTGTGTAACAGCAAAAGTACACCAGATACGTGCTCGAGGCTGGTGATCGAGCTAGGTGGAGGGTTGCGGGGAATGTACAAATTTGAGTATCCTCTCAGCATTTATCCAATTGCATATGGATTTTACCTTGTGTTTGATTCTGCCTTTCTGCATTTTTCACATATGGTTGTTTTTTCTTTTCTTGAGGTCATTGTTGTTGGCCAAAGGCCTATCACCCTACTTTTGATGATGATCAACTCATGAAGTTATGATTACTAATGATCTGTGTTTAATTAGTGACAGATTCATTATCAAGATCTTAGTAGGTGTGGAGCTTCAACAAAGGATTTAAAGACAAGTTGGAAGCTAGCACCGGTTGATTCACGAGCCTATGCATCAAGAACACATCTAGAGATGAGCTCGGTGGATTGCATTTGACCAAGTCAAGAAGATGAGAAGCCTTCAAGTGAAGACTTCAAGAGGATGAAGACTTGTGTCTAGGTATAAGATTTTTATTTGTTTTAGATAAAAATGTAAAGGATAGAATAGATTGGTGGATTGCTCAAGTCATATCACACACACACTCTTGAGATTTAATTGTCTTTTCATAAAAGAATTTTTAGTTAGAAAAGACTCTTTCATTTGGTAAAAGATTTTTCCTTATGACAAAATATATGTCTTGGTTTTTGATATTCATGTTACATCTTAACCAAAACCAAGTTTAGTGCTTTATGTCAAAAACTAGATATTTCATCTTGATTGTGTAGTGGATCATATCCATACACACTATGCCTTTAAAGTATATCTTGTTTTTGTATTTGATGAAAATTTGGAAAAACATGTTGTTTTAGAAAAACAGTTTTTATTATGAGCCAATATTTCTAAGTTACAAAAAATAGTCAAATCTTTAATAACATGCCTTGATTTTGTGCAAGCATGTTTCTATATCATAAAACTATTTTTTGTAGAATTTCTAAGTATTTATGGGATTTTTTT
Source organism: Agave tequilana (assembly GCA_038442645.1). Taxonomy (NCBI): domain Eukaryota; kingdom Viridiplantae; phylum Streptophyta; class Magnoliopsida; order Asparagales; family Asparagaceae; genus Agave; species Agave tequilana. The sequence continues at coordinate 66,622 of JAVJIF010005267.1, read as the reverse complement.
TATGGAGCCAAAAGGACCAATCTTTAATCCCAAAATTTTCAGGTTCTGGCAGTTCTGATTTTCAGAAACTGACAGTGGCGGTCGACCGGGTCGGTCGACCGACGTGCACAGACGTGCACGCCTGTGTGCACTGGAGAACGGTCGACCGGGCCGGTCGACCGCTTCAAGAGAGCTTTGCTCTCGGGAAATATCGGTCGCCCGGACCGGTCGACCGACAGAGAGTTTACTCTCTTCTCCAGTTGCTCGGTCGACCGGGTCGGTCGACGGAGGATGCAACGTCGGATTTTGACCGTTGCCGGTCGACCGGACCGGTCGACCGGAAGCTCTGACAGAGCCCAACGGTCAGATTTTTCTGGCCTCTATAAAAGGGGGTTTTGTCATTGTTTTGAGCCAAGATTTTAGGAGAGCTTTTGTCCAGTTATTTCCATTCTTTTAGCAGAGTTTTCTCCACAAAATAGAGTGCCAATATTTCCTATCAAAAGGGATTTTATCAAGAGAGTGTTTATTGTGATTTCTTGAGTTTTCCATCAAAAGTTCTTTCCTGATTTCTCACACTACACTTGAGCATCCATTGAGCTATTCATCCTATAGGTGTTGTAGTGAGAGTTTTTGTAGGTGATCAAGTGTTTAGATCACCAAGATTTCATCTTGTACTTTGAGGAGACGGGCAAGTGTGCTCGTGGTTTTAGGGTTCGGGTGCGAACTCTTGTAGCTTGAGTGCGGCCTCGACGAGCCGGTGGGCTTGTGGTGTGTAAGGGACTTTGGGAGTCCGAGGGCTTGTAGGTGTTGCGGCACCAAGGAGAGATCCGGTTGGATCGTGCATAGTGGAAATCCTTCGTGTGTCGAAGGCGGGGATGTAGAGCAAGTGTGCTCGAACCTCGAAACAAACCCTTTGTGTTTGCGATTGCTCACTCTTGCTCTCTTACTCTTTTTGTCTCTATTATATCTGCATTACTTACATTGTATTTACTTTACATGCTTGATATACCCTTGTGCATATTTGATATATACTTGCGTGGGATTGTTGCTAACACTTGTATTCAACCAAGAGAGCCAACGCGGCACCTCAACCCATTCAAGGGGAATCTAGAGGAGTTTGTCCAGAGCCTCGTAAGGGGAATTCGGCAACACTCTTGTGTTATACATAAGTGTTTAATTAAAAGAAGTTTAATTTGGTCATCTTAGTTTTAATTCCGCATTATTTGTTCATAAGTGACCATTTGATTAGCCATCACCTATTCACCCCCCCTCTAGGTGATCTTACAATTGGTATCAGAGCTAGTGCTCTTGATATTGGGTCTAACAACCTAAGAGTTAAAGATCCTCTTTTAGGCTAATCATAAGATTTGTACACACACTATGGACTTCATGTCACCACCCACCTTTGACACTCTTAACATCCAAATTTGAAAGGTTAAGATGTCTTTGTTCCTCAAAGGACTTGGCCTTAGTGTATATCTTGCCACTACTAATAAAGAATATTGCTTAAATGGTAAGAACATGAGGCTAATGCAAAAGCCCTTCATGCTATTAAGTCAACCCTAAATGATGATTATTTATCTAGGGTTTCTAATGTTGAATCGGCTTTTGTAGCTTGGAACATCATCACCTCCCTTGGCGAAAAGGACCTATACTATGCGGGGAGCGATTCGGACGTTGGAAGCGACATCTCCAACGTATGCTATATGGTCCAAGGGGATAACCCCCTTGAGGTAAACTCCGAATCCGATGATGAGGACATGTCATATGATGAGCTCACTTCATTTTGCCAAACAATTCTTGAGAAATATGACATGATTAAGAAAGAAAATAAAAATTTGAAAAAGGACATTGCATGCATGCATAAGGAACAAGATTCATTTAGAAGTAACATTGCATGTTTAGAAAAAGATAACAAGAATTTGAAAGGAATTTTGATGCCATGCTTAATGAAAAAGATTCATTAGAAAATAAAATGGCATGTTTAGAAAAGGAAAATGAGTTTTTGAAAAATGAAAATGTTTTCCTTATGTCTAAATTGAATGATTTATGTGAAGGGAACACTGTTTTGAAAAATAAGATTGTTTTGGTGGAAAAACAAAAAGAAGTTATTTTTCAAGAAAAATAAATCTTTAAAAAGAAAAATCTGTGAAAAAGAAAAGGAAAATGTTTGTAAAAAAAAAAAGAAAATTGTTCATATATCTCATCATGCTTCTCATGCTCACATTGATCAAAATGAGATTAAAAATCTGAAAAATAAAATTGATAATTTGAGCTCTAATTTGAGCTCATGTGCATTCAATCATACTAGATTGGAATCCTTGTTTCAAAAGAAACAAGTTCCTCATACTCATGCACATTCACATCATGCATATGCTTATGATGCACATCATGCTCACACTCCCACTCATAAGTATGCTAAGGTGTACACATGTACACATTGTGGCCGCAAAGGCCATCTAAGAAATTTTGTTATGAAAGGTTAAATGTTCTTATTTTGATAAAAATAAAAATGCTTGGGTTCCTTACAAGACTAACCCCATAGGACCCAAGAAAATATGGGTACCAAAACCCCTACCTTTTGCTTTTGATGTAGGTGAGGGCTCTCACAAAACGTGAGAGGATTGGTGCCTTGGTAGTGGATGCAATGGACTTGATGGACATACACTTGGATGCATCGCTATCAAGGAATTTTTGGTGGGTCAACCACCATGCTAGGAGCTTTGAAGTTGGTAACAAATTCTAAACTCCTATTTTATTTATGTACATACTTTTATTTTCATAAATATCATTCATAGCATGTTCATGTTATAAGATTTTATGTGCTTCATGTGGCATTTACATGCTTAAATGTAGAATGTGTCAAAACTTGCATTTATACATATATGAATAGTGAACTACAATTGACTCATATATATTTGAACTTCATGCTCATTTGTATCCACTATATGCATGTGTATAGGCTAGTTTTGATGATTCGGTCATTTATACTTGTTATGCCTATCTTTGATCTTACTTCATGTATATGTGTGTTTAATTCAAATCTAATAAATATACATGTATACCTTGAGTCATTTGCCTTCATGCAAATATATTGAACTCTTTTCATATTGGGATATGTATGCATATTGTTAGAATTGGATAAATCATACATATACCATGAAGATTAGTATTTTAAATAAATAATAATAAAAAAAAATGATTTTCATTTGTACAACAAAATGTGATTTATGATCTTTTTTTTTTTAGCTTGAATGACTATTTTCATAAAGCATTGCTAATACAAAATACTTTATGAAAAATATATGATTTTTTTAAGATGAAAAATAAGATTTTCATGAGATTCATGCTTCACTTTCTATTTTCATGAAAATACCATTTACATAACCTTTGAACACTCATCTTTATGATAAAAGATAATTTTTGAGCTTTATGAACTATGAGTGCTTAAACTTGTATGTATTTAGTATAATTCATGAATAACATATGATTCATGCTTTGAAGGATCTTTAACTAGTTTTTCAAAAATTATTTATATCTAGTTATTTATTCTTCAAATTGGTAGTGCTTAGACATAACTATTTTCAAACCTACCAATTTTTGGTTATGAGTATATACATGATTTACAGTGTTAATTATAAATGGTATATTACTCACATTTTGGTTCCTATATATGTATGCCCTATTTTCAAATTGGTCTTATCTATTCACATACATATATATGATTTTCTTGTGCCTGCTTTACAATTGATTTACATTCTAAAAGCACAAAAAGTTTATGCTAAGTTCACACCTTATATTAGCTATGCATAAGCTTATGAAAAATAAAAAGATTTTATTTTAGATCTTTCATTTGGTATCAATAGGCCTCAACTTCAAATTTGTTATATGATTACAATTGATATCAATATGTTTGAAACAAAAAATTTTTTTTTGCAATGATAACTTGATATCACACACCTTCAAGTGCTATTTTCTATTGGTATCAAAATTACAAATATGATTGGTTCAAAATTTGTTTTATTGGGAAAAGTTCAAAATTTTGTTTTAATAAAGAAAAATTAAAAATGTTTTGTTTGTATTTCCTATATGCAAGGAGAGCTTAACATCTCTTTACATATAGATTCATGTTGAGTATATTATAAATTGAGGAGCTTAACATCTCTTCTTTATATGATATACGTGTGTAGGGGGAGCTTCACATCTCCTTCTATGCATTACATAGTTGTGTTGTGTGAATTAGGGCTTCACATCCCTCTTTCATGCAATGCACATTGTAGGGAAGCTAACTTAACGTCTTCCTCTTCATGAATGTATATCGCATATAAATCTTTATTGGTTGATTTGTATACCCCTCCTTATTTCTTTGTTTTTGACAAAAGGGGGAGAAAATTTTTTTTTGATTTGATTTTACTTTGAACCCTTTGTTGATGATTGACAAAAAGGGGGAGAAGTATTGAGTATATATGCATGTTTTCTTTACTTAAGGGGGAGAAGTATTTGTCTTCCTGTTAGTTATGCATATATGTTTTTTTTGTATTGGTTTGCAAATAATAGGAGAAAAAGATTGTTTTTGTGTTATCTCCATTCATTTGCATACATGTCATGTGCTTCATTGTCATATCCTTATCATTTATTTGATATGCATGAGTTAAGGGGGAGTTCTTGAAGCTTTACTTTAATCCATGTATATATAACTCCATGAGTTTTGTCATCATCAAAAAGGGGGAGATTGTTGGCCCAAAGGCCTATCACCCTAGTTTTGATGATGATCAACTCATGAAGTTATGATTACTAATGATCTGTGTTTAATTAGTGACAGATTCATTATCAAGATCTTAGTAGGTGTGGAGCTTCAACAAAGGATTTAAAGACAAGTTGGAAGCTAGCACCGGTTGATTCACGAGCCTATGCATCAAGAACACATCTAGAGATGAGCTCGGTGGATTGCATTTGGACCAAGTCAAGAAGATGAGAAGCCTTCAAGTGAAGACTTCAAGAGGATGAAGACTTGTGTCTAGGTATAAGATTTTTATTTGTTTTAGATAAAAATGTAAAGGATAGAATAGATTGGTGGATTGCTCAAGTCATATCACACACACACTCTTGAGATTTAATTGTCTTTTCATAAAAAGAATTTTAGTTAGAAAGACTCTTTCATTTTGGTAAAAGATTTTTCCTTATGACAAAAATATATGTCTTGGTTTTTGATATTCATGTTTACATCTTTAACCAAAACCAAGTTTAGTGCTTTATGTCAAAAACTAGATTTCATCTTGATTGTGTAGTGGATCATATCCATACACACTATGCCTTTAAAGTATATCTTGTTTTGTATTTGATGAAAATTTGGAAAAACATGTTGTTTTAGAAAAATAGTTTTTTTATGAGCCAATATTTCTAAGTTACAAAAAATAGTCAAATCTTTAATAACATGCCTTGATTTTGTGCAAGCATGTTTCTATATCATAAAACTATTTTTGTAGAATTTCTAAGTATTTATGGGATTTTTTTTATGGAGCCAAAGGACCATCTTTAATCCCAAAATTTTCATGTTCTGGCAGTTCTGATTTTTCAGAACTGACAGTGGCCGGTCGACCGGGTCGGTCGACCGGACGTGCACAGACGTGAACGCCTGTGTGCACTGGAGAACGGTCGACCGGGCCGGTCGACCGCTTCAAGAGAGCTTTGCTCTCGGGAAATATCGGTCGACCGGACCGGTCGACCGACAGAGAGTTTACTCTCTTCTCCAGTTGCTCGGTCGACCGGGTCGGTCGACCGGAGGCTGCAACGGTCGGATTTTGACCGTTGCCGGTCGACCGGACCGGTCGACCGGAAGCTCTGACAGAGCCCAACGGTCAGATGTTTTCTGGCCTCTATAAAAGGGGTTTTGTCATTGTTTTGAGCCAAGATTTTAGGAGAGCTTTTGTCCAGTTATTTCCATTCTTTTAGCAGAGTTTTCTCCACAAAATAGAGTGCCAATATTTCCTATCAAAAGGGATTTTATCAAGAGAGTGTTTATTGTGATTTCTTGAGTTTTCCATCAAAAGTTCTTTCCTTGATTTCTCACACTACACTTGAGCATCCATTGAGCTATTCATCCTATAGGTGTTGTAGTGAGAGTTTTGTAGGTGATCAAGTGTTTAGATCACCAAGATTTCATCTTGTACTTTGAGGAGACGGGCAAGTGTGCTCGTGGTTGTTTAGGGTTCGGGTGCGAACTCTTGTAGCTTGAGGTGCGGCCTCGACGAGCCGGTGGGCTTGTGGTGTGTAAGGGACTTTGGGAGTCCGAGGGCTTGTAGGTGTTGCGGCACCAAGGAGAGATCCGGTTGGATCGTGCATAGTGGAAATCCTTCGTGTGTCGAAGGCGGGGATGTAGAGCAAGTGTGCTCGAACCTCGAAACAAACCCTTTGTGTTTGCGATTGCTCACTCTTGCTCTCTTACTCTTTTTGTCTCTATTATATCTTGCATTACTTACATTGTATTTACTTTACATGCTTGATATACCCTTGTGCATATTTGATATATACTTGCGTGGGATTGTTGCTAACACTTGTATTCAACCAAGAGAGCCAACGCGGCACCTCAACCCATTCAAGGGGAATCTAGAGGAGTTTGTACAGAGCCTCGCAAGGGGAATTCGGCAACACTCTGTGTTATACATAAGTGTTTAATTAAAAGATGTTTAATTTGGTCATCTTAGTTTTAATTCCGCATTATTTGTTCATAAGTGACCATTAGATTAGCCATCACCTATTCACCCCCCCTCTAGGTGATCTTACAATTGGTATCAGAGCCAAGTGCTCTTGATATTGGGTCTAACAACCTAGAGTAAAGATCCTCCTTTAGGCTAATCACAATATTTTGTACACACACCATGGACTTCATGTCACCACCCACCTTTGACATCCTTAACATCCACCCAACTCAGGACGATGAGTCAGGCCTCTACTCAGACAGAGGTTTGTTGCCCGTAAGTGTAAAAGAAACGTCGAGAAAGCAGCAATACCCGATAGCAGGTCCAACAAGCCCCTGAATCGAACTGCATTCGTGTCCGCGGGTCATGCGTGCACCACCCGCACCCGGCCCAGTTCGGTTCGGCGTTGTGTGTGCGCGTGTGGGGATGTGGCCCTTGGCCCAACACTAATTCCTTCTTCTTGTAAAATACAGTAGTTATGGCTTATTCATATTTTTCTTTTTCGTTGATTGTGTTTGGATGTTTAGTGAAGTCTGTAGTAAATTAACTAGATTAAAACATGTAACAAATATAAATCCTTAAATTTAATAAACTATTTGTCCTAAGCATGCAACTGAAATACAGAATCAAAAGAAAACAAAAAGCTGACCTAGGGTGACGTAGTTGTGCAGACGCACTGCCCTAGAAGAAAGATGGCCGGTCTCTCGTCCGAACCTTGAAATTGACCTCCTCTCCTAGCAGTAAAAACTCGTCTGGAAATTCGCAGTCAAATCTCCAACATGAAACTATTTTAATCACCATATGAAACCTTGACGCAAAAATCGGGACACAGTGCGGATCACATCAAGATATCTAACTATATAAAAAACAATCCACTGGAGCACCTGCCCGCAACCGTTGCCGCCACCGACCTAGACCAACCGCCGGCCCGACCTTAGCCAGCCGCCGGCCTTCACTTCGCCGGTTCACGACGCCGACCTAGGCCCGGGCACCGGTCTCCCATCCACCCCTTTCCAGGGGGCAATTGATCGAGGAGTTCGAGAGTGACGCTCTCCCAGGGCTGAATCTTCCATGGTGGATTCCTGCCTTGTCTCCTCTTCAGCTATTGCTCCCTCCTGGGTTCTTCTTTGTTTCTTTACCTGGTCTGCATTTTCTTGGTGATCCCATCCCCTTTTTAGGGCTGGTGGGAACCGCTGGAGATTTCTCTTGGTCGACATATTTCTATGATGCCGGCCACTAGATCCCGAGTTGGGATCTCTAAAGAAGTTGAGGGAAGGTTGTTGGAGGGTGCTACTGGAGATGAGACATCGCCCCATGGCCAATCTCAGCCGATTGGTGCTGCAGATGTTGTGCGGCAGCAGGTTAATGATGTGGTGCAGGTGGAAATTGCCTCTGCTTCTTCCGATTCTGAAGGCTCTGAAGATGTTGGGGGTGATGCGTCGGATTCTCGCTTATTGCACAAGACGGGTGATTTGGAGGCACACAAGGTGTTTGATGGAATGCCACAGATAGAATCTGCTGATATTGAGAAGAAGCGGAGGGTTGTTTCTACTGCAGTGGAGACACAGAAGGGGGCGGCTTCTGTTAAGAGAGCCCCGTGGGTTAACTTATTCAAAGACAACCGCAACTTTGGCAAGGGTATCAAATTGGATATGGTGGAATCCGGGGAGGATATGCTGCACATTACGAATGAGGATGTTGATGATGTTGCAGAGATATGGGGGTACTGTCTAGTGGGCCAATTTACAGGTTGATTCCCAGGCATGGATGCGGTCCGGAATATTCGAGAGGGGTGGAAGGTTGAATGTACACACTGGGTCCATCGTTCAGGCTGGATAGTCTTTAATTTACATCGGAGGAGGATAGACTTAGTGTCTTGAACGGGGGACCATACTTTATCTATGGGAGATGCTTGATGCTGAAGAACATGCCAAGGTGCTTCAGATTTGGAGGTGAAGAGTTTGCTACAGTACCGGTTTGGGTTCAATTACCGGATCTTCCACTTGAATGTTGGAATGCCCGCGCTTTGAGCAAAATTGCGTCCAGAATTGGGAAACCAATCTCCACTGACAAGATGACCTTAACTAAAGAGAGGCTTTCTTTTGCCAGGGTGATGGTGGAGGTGGATGCTTCAAAGGAACTCGTCTCATCGTTGGAAATTAAGCTACCGACTGGTGACATTTATGACCAATTAGTAGTTTTTGAGGTTAAACCTAAATACTGTAAGAAATGCAAGGTGTTTGGCCATATGGAGGGTGATTGCAGCAAAGTTTTGGAAGGGACAAAGCATACTGCTTATATGCCTCGGAAGATGGGACGGCCAGGTGGTGTGGCTATGCAAAAGAAGGGGGAGACTAGTGGGTATCTGAGCGTTGCCATGGCGACATCGGGCATGACTGTGCCTATAGGTGCTCCGAAACAGGCTGTTGGTGTGAATCAAGGTGATGTACTAATTGGGGGCAGCAAGCATGGTACGGGTACTACGGAGCCTATTCTGCTGCCAGAAAAGCCTGTTCAGGCAGCAGAAATTTCTGTTGTGCCAGAACAGTCCGAGAAGAGACCGGTTGTAGCTGGATTGCAACGGTTACCTGATGTGGGATTGGGACATGAGGGGTCTAGAAGTCTTAATAAAATGAAGCAGAAGATGGGTCCTGAACTTAGATCGGGGGCTTCTGACAGGCTCGTATCTCAGGATGAGAGACACGGTTCGGGGGTGACCTTGGAGGAATCTTCGGTCCAGATTCGGGAGAAGATCACAGTAGGGGGCAAGGATAATGAGACTGTGGAGGTGACACAGAGTCGTCAGGCGGTTGTGAGGGAGAATCGGAAACTGACAGAAAAGGGTCTCAGCTTCGCCTCAGTAGCTAAAGGAAAAACGAAGGGGAAATCCCTTCAACCTTCCAAATGAGGCTGGCATTTTGGAATATCAGGGGGTTTCACCTACCCCTGAAACAAAAGGGTGTTGAGGCACTGGTAAAAAAGAGGGAGATTGGTTTAATGGCAGTATTAGAGACTAAACTTTCAGAGTCTGGACTGGAAGTGTTCATGCAAAGGAGGTTTAAAGGTTGGAAGCAGGTCAACAACTTTGGTTCTCATGGTGGAGGTAGAATCTTAATCCTGTATGATCCATTGAAGATTCAGCTGGATACTCTGGAGATTCTCCCTCAGATTATTCACTGCAGGGTGGTATGTAAGGTATCATCAGTAACTTTCATTGTTAGTTTTGTTTATGGGTTCCATTCCATTGGGACTAGGAGAAGCCTATAGGAGAACTTAATTAGGTGGGGTGATTCTCTGTCTGAGCCTTGGCTTCTGATGGGGGATTTCAACAATATCTTGAGACAGGAGGAGAGAGTGTGTGGTGCGGAGGTGTTACAATACCAAATTAAAGACTTTACTGAGTGTTGTGATGAGTTGGGACTGTCTGACTTACAGTTCACGGGATGCCACCTGACTTGGACCAATGGTACTGTATGGTCTAAGTTGGATAGAGTGATGGCCAACCCACTTTGGCATCAGAGGGCCTTCTACTGCCATGTGGAATTCTTACCTTCTGGTTGTCTATCGGACCATTCCCCTGGACTAGTCTCTTTGCTGGAGCGGCCCGAACGGTAAATAGACCTTTTCGATTCTGGAATTTCTTGGCGGGTCATGAGGACTTTCGGGAGACTGTTAGAGCTGCCTGGGATATTGAGATAGTAGGTTCTCTTCAATTTCAGTTTTGTCGCAAGCTAAAGCTATTGAAGGCCCCGTTGAAACTTCTCAATGAGAGGAATTTTGGTCATATTGCTTCACGAGCTGAACGGGCTAGGTTACTCCTTAAACTGGCTCAGGTACAGATCCAAACTCAAATTGATAATTATGAACTTTGGGAAAAGGTTGTGGAGTTACGTAAAAATGCATTGGCCTTATCTAAGGCGGAGATGGACTACTTTTACCAGCTGGCTAAATGCACCTATGTTTCTAAATCTGATAAATGCACTAAGTTCTTTCACGGTATTGTGAAAAGAAACAAGGGAGGGGTTATGTGGCGGCTATTTCTAAGGAGGATGGTTCATTGACGGAGTCGACGGAGGAGGTAGCATTGGAATTTAGTCGATACTTCGAGGGACTTCTGGGTACTAGTTCTCAGGTAGAGCATGTTGACCCACAGGTGCTTCATTGTGGGGAGGTTATCTCCTCCCATCAAGCTTGTGATCTGTTGAAGGAGGTTACCTCGGAGGAGATAAAGAAGGCACTGTTCGGTATTGGGAATGACAAGGCACCGGGTCCGGATGGATATAGTGCACTCTTCTTCAAGACAGCATGGGATATTATTGGTGTTCAGTTCTGTGATGCTGTTAAGGAATTTTTCTTATTAGGATCTCTTCTGAAGCAAATGAATCACACTATGATTGCTTTAGTGCCTAAATCTGCTCATGCTAAAGCTGTGAGTGAATTTAGGCCTATTGCCTGTTGTAATGTGATCTATAAAGTGATTTCTAAAATCCTGGCTGCGAGGCTGCGACCTGTGCTCGGAGGAATTATAGATAATTCGCAATCTGCTTTTGTGGAGGGCCAGAGTATGATTGAAATATTCATTTGGTCCAAGAGTTATTGCGAAAGTATAACAGGAAGAGGATATCCCCGAGATGCTTGATTAAAGTGGACCTCCGGAAAGCATATGATTCGGTCTCTTGGGAATTCCTTACTGAGGTAATGACTGGTCTTAGATTCCCAGACAGATTTATTGGATGGATTATGCAATGTGTAACTTCTCCATCTTATTCTATTGGCATGAATGGAGGGATGTGGGGGATGTTCAATGGAAAGAAAGGATTGCGACAGGGTGATCCTTTGTCTCCTTTTCTTTTTCTTATATGCATTGAATATCTGTCGAGGAGTCTAAAGGTGAGTACAAACAGATTGGGGTTCAAATTTCACCCTAGGTGTGGAAAGCTTAGGTTGTCACACCTGGCATTTGCTGATGATCTCATGCTCATGGCGAGAGGGGACATTCCTTCTGTCAGTATTATTATGGATAGCCTCAGGGATTTTGGTTTGAAATCGGGACTGTGTGCTAATTTGCTCAAGTCTAGCCTCTTTACGGCGGGAGTATATGGAGAGAAACTTGTTCAAATGAGGCAGTTGACTGGTATCCCTGTTGGTGTGATGCCTTTCCGTTATCTCGGTGTCCCGTTGGCGGCTCAGAGGCTTCAGTTGGACCATTTTGCACCTTTTGTTGATAAAATAACTATGTATATCAACTCATGGGTGGCTTCCAGTCTTTCTTTTGCGGGTAGAGCTGAGCTTATCAGATCAGTGCTACACGGAGTGGATTGCTTCTGGCTATCTATTTTTCCGGTTCCAGGTGCTATCATAGAGAGGATAACTCGGCTGTGCAGGAATTTCTTATGGCATAAGCGCCATCATCCGGTTTCATGAAAATCCATGTGTTTGCCAAAATCGGAAGGTGGATTAGGATTCCGAGATCTAAAAACTTGGAATGATTCCCTGCTAGCAAAATCCTTTTGGAACATTCACAAGAAAAAGGACACTTTATGGGTGCGTTGGGTGCATCATATATACCTTAAAGGGGATGTCTCTGCTTGGGAATGGAAATGTATTAGGGACGACTCGCCATTGCTAAAGAGGCTAGTTGCGATAGGAGATAAAATATGTCTTGTAGAAGGTTCAGTTGAGGCGGCAAAGAGGAGGTTATCCTCTTGGGTGGTAGGTGAGCGGATGTGCATATCGCTTGGATATGAGTTTTTCAGATATAAAGGTCCCAGGCTAGCTTGGACAAGCTCAGTTTGGAATTCGTATGTCACACCAAAGCATGCTTTTACTCTGTGGCTTGCAGTGCGGAAGAGGCTACCTACAAAAGATAGATTGACCTTTCTTCAGGTTGATGAATCGTGTGCACTCTGTGTTGGTAATAGGGAATCGGCAGAACATCTATTCTTTCAATGTTCCTTCTCTGCTATGGTTTGGAGATGTATTAGAGAATGGCTGGGTATCTCTCGGGGGATGTCAACTATCTCTAGTGCTCTTAAGTGGATAAAGAAGGAGGCGAAGGGTTCCAGTGGAAAATCAAAAGCTAAAAAGGTGGCCCTTACTTGTACTGTCTATCATATCTGGAATGCCCGCAATATGAAAATTTTTGATGGCCAGGCTCAGGAGGTAATTTCTACTGTATTCAAGATTAAACTGCACATCTATAGGATTGTATTCGCTTTGGATCCAAATACAAATGTGGCGTTTTGAGAATCTGGAACTCTATCAGGAAAAATGGGTTGCCAGCAGAATTAGTCGACTAGTGGGTGGTTCTAGTCGACTACAATCTTATATAGTCGACTAATGTTTTGGTATAGTCGACTCCTGAGGCAACAGAGAAGATGGATACATCCAGCTCAACTTCTTAGTCGACTTAACTTTATGGTTAGTCGACTTGGTGCATGTTAGTCGACTAGGCTTTCTGATATAGTCGACTAGATTAATGTATAGTCGATTAGGTATTCTGATATAGTCGACTGGAGCATAAACAGAGAACAAAGCTACTTCCAGAACACTTTTCTAGTCGACTAGTAATTGAGGTTAGTCGACTACTACTATTAGTCGACTAAACTTGTGATTAGTCGACTAATAGGATATTGAGTTTGGCTGTGAGGATACATTGTAAGGGGTAGTTTGCCGATTTGGCTTTCTTACAGTTTTGATAAATAAAATTTACATTCTCCAAAAAAAAAAAAACTCGTCTGGACCTTGAAATTGATCTCCTCTCCTAGCAGTAAAAATTCTCCCGGTATAGTACATCAGTACCCAACTCAGGACGATGAGTCAAGCCTCTGCTCAGAAGGAGGTTTGTTGCCCGTAAGTGGAAAAGGAACGTCGAGAAAGCAGCAATACCCGATAGCATGTCCAACAAGCCCCTGAATCGAACTGCATTCGTGTTCGCAGGTCACGCGCGCACCACCCGCACTCGGCCCAGTTCGGTTCGACGTGTGTGCGCGCGTATGGGGATGTGGCCCATGGTCCAACACTCATAACAGTAGGTATGGGCGAAATTGGTATATATACTACCTAATCTCCCATCACCTATCCAGTGTGGGACTAAACTCTAAGACAAACAAGAGGGAAACTCAAGTTTTCCCTCCAAACTCAAAACACATTCAACAAAGTCCCTGTGAGCTGTGTACACATTTTGTTGTTCACATCTTGTTTGATTCTAATCTTTGTTTATTGGTGTTAATGATCGAAGATTACCCAGTTTTTTTGTTTTTAGTTTTTTGGTTTAAAATTTTAAATTGTACTTTGGTTTCTCATTGCTCCTGAACTAATTATGATTGTAAAAATCCACAGGAAGTTGTTACAGATGAACCCTGTGTTGCCAGTATATTTCTAAAATGTTTTCTTTTCGGGCATGAGATATCTAATTGTTTGTTTCTGATCTTTTCTTTTTAGATGAGAGCAATGCCCTTCACTTGGTTGAAGTGTTTTCTTTTCTGTGGACTTTTGAGGGGTGTAGATAATATAAGGTCATTGTAAGAGAGTGTCCAGCACTTGTGTCACCTTCTTGTTGTCAAAGAATGGTTAGTGATAATAACAGATGAGTTGGGTACAAATTGATTCCTTTTATTTTTCTGAAGGATTTAAGGTTTAATTATAATTCAAAAATCACCAAGAAAATCTTGGTCACTTAGAAAGAGTTACTCGAGCTGTTCTGGAGTTTCTAGCATACATCAGACTTTTAGGTGTGTTAGTGTGCTAAAAGACACTAGGATTTACTCTCAAAAAAAAAAAGGACATTAGGATTGGATTTAAACCCAATCCTAATAAATTAAAATATATTTTGACCCAAGACTCAGAAAGCGGTTTCCTACTTGTGTATCATTCTGGATTCCTAGCACATTAGACAAATCTTCATCCGACTATCATTTTACCATTATAAAATCTCTTATCGAGTTTCCCTTTTAGTGTTAAAATCAAATCTGGGCTGAATTTTTACATACCACACTTGCCCTCCTGTTGCATTGAAATTAGGATTTCAGATGTGTAATATGCCATCGCATTACTGTTGTCTTAACATTTTTTTAATCATTTGCGATGATTTTCTGTTCATGATCATTAGTCTATTTGCTCGTCCATGAGATACCTTGCAATTACTACAAGAATCCATTTTTGGCGTACGGGGAAGTCGTCTGTATGGTGTTCAAGTGTTTATACCCCAAGTGTGGAGCATTAGTGGAGTGAAGATATGAAAAGAAAAATTCTAGAGTTTTGTTTTTAGTTTTCATATCTATTCTTTCTATTGTGCCTGTTGTGTAACCCCATTACTTAGATTTTGGAGATAATTTCACATCATCAGTGAATTAACTAATATGTTAAACTCCAAGGATATGCAGTTATGCACCTTTTATTCACTCACATCTCTTGGATGGTTTGATTTTTGATTGGGATTAACCTCTACGTCTAACAACATTTTTAGATCTCTGAGTGTTCTTTTCTTTTTCTTTTTCTTTTTTTCTTTAATTTATAAAGATCACTCTTCTACTAGATTACCAAGCTTGTCAGTGAGGGCATGTTCATAATTGCATGCAGATTCACAGAGATCTGCTACCTCCATTTGTAATATTTATCCTGGCAAGGTTAGGAAAGATGGAATGTCTTATTAACTTCATGTTGCAGTTAGTAATAACTCTAAGCTCTCCGTTTATATGATAACTGTTTTGTTGAAAGCTTTTTTCTGACACGTGTCAGTAAATTATGTCAATGACAGCTATAGTTGTTGCCGTATAAACATGGCATTCACGTATTGTCTCTCTCGTGCCGTATAAACAAAACCAATGTTAAATTATCCTTTACTACTACTACTACTACTACTATAAGTCTTTTTCAGATATAAGCCTGATTAGATGCTTTCACAATCTGTTACAGAAGGAGACATTGACGGTTGAGAGATTAAAAAAAAATCTTGGGGGTGGAATCAGCTACAAAGTCTTACTGATTGATGATGCATGTCAGGCTCAAAATTCTCTGGTAATTTTTTCTCATATGTGCACTATAACTGATGCTATAATTGATCCTTACTTTCTCTGTTTTGAAACCGTTATGCCTCTTCAATATACTTTATTCTCTTTGCTCCTTTGCAGTGAAAAAGGCATTGCCACAAGTTGTTCCGTCTATAGGCGTCAGTGACACAAGGAAACTCTTCCATGAATCTTGGGAAAATGGTGTTGCAGTTGTTATTGTTACTGTGAAGGTATCAATCATTCACATAACAAACTTGCATTTCTCTTAATTTCATAGAAGAAAATTCTCTGTGAGAACCATACATTCTAGCTAATACTCAAACAAAACAATTTTTGAGAGTTCTTTCCTTGCAAACTTCAGCCAGAGTTAGTTTATAGAAGTTTCTGGATCGTATGAAATATTACTTGCTGCCAATTATCCTTGCTAATGAAATTTGTCATTGAGCAGGAGCATGGAGTTTTATGCACAGATGATACGCTCTGGCTCTGATCAGTGATCGAACCAGATTCAAACATGGCATGAGTTGATTCGACTCACTGCTTAGAAATGCTGTGTACTTGAAAATTTTGCTGCCAATTATCCTTGCTAATGAAATTTGTCACCGAGCAGGAGCATGCAGAGCTCTACGCACATATGATAATACTGTTAAGCAGTAGAGCCTAATAATTGCCTTGACGGATCGTCACTATGGGAGTTAAAATCTCAGAGCGGGATCGAAGCACTCTGGGTCATGACGTTGGATGAGTCCAGATCACAACATTTGGACGAGTTTGAAGTTTTAGTTGACGGTAAGATCGGAGTGAAAAGAGGCATCTGGAGTGGTGAAATCTCCAGAGCGATAGCCTCCGGAGTGAGTCTCTGGAGCGGAAGTTCTCTCAGAAGCATCTTGTCGTAGGAACACTCTGTAGCGACAGAATAGAGTAGCTTACTCGAGGTGCTTAGCGGAAGCGGCCCAGTCTAGTCTGAAAGCGGTCTAGCCTGAAAGCGGTCATTCTAGGCTGGACGTGGCATACTCCAGCCTGAAAGTGGTCCAGTCTAGAAGCTTTTTTTTTCCAGCGAAACTTGGAGAATAAGTCAGTGACAGTGTAGTGATTTCATATAACCTGTAACCCTAGTTATATCTATAAAAGGGGATGCACTGTCATTAGGGTTTAAGGTGAGATAGTGTGAATTCATTGATAATTAAGTGTCACTGTATAGAGCGGTTATGAGGTTCTCTTTGTTCTCTTTTGTAATCTCTCTGAAAATAGTGGATTTGTGCACAATTCCGTGGTTTTTTTTTCCAATTTGAATTTTTCACGTAAATTATAGTGTCTTTGATTCTCATCTGAATCTTTCTTCTTCCACCATGTTATCATTATCCAACAATTGGTATCAGAGCAAGATTCGTAATGGTAGAGGATGAAAAGATCAAAGTCGAAAGATTCAATGGTGCGAATTTTGGATTCTAGAAGATGCAGATTAAAGACTAAGTATACCAAAAAAGATCTCTATCTTTCTCTCAATGAAAATGCCCAAAAGTCGGATGAGATGTCTGAAGGCGATTGGGATATTCTAGATCGAAAAGCCCTAGGGGCAATCCAATTATTCTTGGCATTGACGGTTGCATTCAACGTCTCTAGGGAAAAGGGTCCTCTCGAAGATGTACGAGAAATCTTCGATTTCAAATAAGGTTTTCTTGATGAAAAAGTTGTTCAACTTAAATATGACGGGCAGCGGAAGCGTCACTGATCATCTTAATGAATTCAACACGCTAACGAGCCAATTGAAATTGTTGAGATCAGTTTTGATGATGAAATCAGGGTGCTAGTTATATTGTCCAGTCTACCAGAGGCCTGGGATGGTCTCGTGATGGTAGTGAACAATTCCTATGGGACAAGAATCTTAAAGTTTGATGATGCGGTGGTGTTCTTCTCAGTGAAGAAGTGCGCAGAAAGTCATCGGGTGCGGCGAAAACATCAGGAAGTGCCCTAAGTTTTGAGAGAAAAGGAAAACCGATGAATAGAGAAAAGAAAAGAATGACAAATCCAAGTCTAAATCACAGAGAGGTAATTCCAAGTCAAAAGGTGTCGAATGTTGGTGGAGTGGTGAAAAAGGGCATTTTCAAAGGGTCTGCAGGCCAAATAATGATAGAGAAGGCAAAGGCAAAAAAAAAAGATTACACATATGTCACAGGCAGTGAGGGATCCGATACTTTAATTCTTAGCTGGTTCCATTGAATCGTGGGTGATTGATTCGGGGCCTCCTTTCTCGCCACTTCCCAACACGAAATTTTTCAAGATTATGTGAAAGGTGAACTTGAAAAGGTGTATATGAGAGATGATGAACCCCACAACATTGTCAGAAAAGGCGATATGATGGTTAGCCTATCAAATGGCTTGATATTGAAATTGAAGAACGTCAATCATTTACCAAAGCTGAAGAGAAATTTGATCAGCTTGCGGATGTCAGGATGAAGACTACCTTTGACAATGATGTATGTAAGATTATCAAGAACGCCATGGTAGTAGCACATGGCATGAAGAAAGATACTCTCTACATGACGTCGAGCTCTACTGCCTCAATTTCAGTTGCATCATCAGAGTTGGATGCCAGAGTGTGGCAAAAAGGAAATGAAGATTGTGCTCTCCAAGGATAAGCTGTCAGATTTAAAATCTATAGATTTAGATTTCTGTGAAGATTGCGTCTACGATAAGAAGTGGAAAGTCAGTTTCTCAAAGGTAAGAAAGACCTCGAAGGCAGAAAATTTGGAGTTAGTTCACATCGACATGTGGGGTAAGGCTTCAGTTCCCTCTCTTAGTGACTCATTATATTTTGTGACCTTTATTAATGGTAGAAAGGTCTGGATTTATTTCTTGAAGCACAAATCAGATATGTTTGATGTGTTTAAGAAGTGGTTAGTACAAATTGAGAATGAAATAGGTCTTAAGTTTAGGTGCTTGAAGTCAGACAATGAGGGTGAATACTGCGATGGCAGATTCAAAGAGTTTTGTGTGAATTAGGAAATCAGATGAGTGAAGATGGTTCCGGGAAACCCTCATCAGAATGTGGTGGCTGAGCACATGAACTGGACCATATTGGAGCGTGCTAAGATCTTGAGGATTCACGCGGGATTGCCCAAACAATTCGGGATAGATGCAGTAAATACAATGGTGTATCTGATTAACAGAGG
This sequence comes from Agave tequilana, assembly GCA_038442645.1. Taxonomy (NCBI): domain Eukaryota; kingdom Viridiplantae; phylum Streptophyta; class Magnoliopsida; order Asparagales; family Asparagaceae; genus Agave; species Agave tequilana. The sequence goes on along the minus strand of JAVJIF010005267.1, from coordinate 47,761 downwards.
GCCATCGATGCCCCTGAACTATGGGATTCCGGAGGAAGCATGGACAAGTAAAGAGATAAACCTGAACTACCTGCATACTTTTAGTTGTATCTCATATGTCTGTGCATATGTCCGTGTGGGGTTAGATCGCAGGAGCAAGTTGGTTCCGAAGTCCAACAGATGTATCTTCATTGGGTACAGAACAAGCGAGTATGGCTATCGATTTTAGGATCTAGACCAAAAGTTCTTTAGGCATAAGGATGTGATATTCAATAAGAAGAAGATGTACAAGAACTTGCTAACTGGGAAGAGCACTTCAGAGAAGGATCCCGAAGTGGCATCTCAGAGCACTCCAGAACAGCAGAATGCTGTGGACTCAAAATTCGTCAAACTTGATGATGCTCCTGTGAAGAAGGTTCGAAAAATTTCAGAATGGAATAAGGAACTCCGAGTAGAGCCTTCAATCCCCAAAGTGAGTTGAGGCGATTAACCAGAACGACTAGAGCTCCAGAGAGATATTCTCATTTCTTACGCTATCTGTTGTTAATTGACAGTAGTGAGCCTGAATGTTATGAGGAGGCTTTACAGGTGGAAGCCAAGAATAAGTGGGAGCTTGTTATAGATGATGAGATAAGAGTCTTTCACGAAGAACCAAACACAGGATTTGGTTGAACTGCCAGAAAGCAAGCGATCCCTACATAACAAGTGTGTACATTGGTTGAAGAAAAAGCAGGAACGCACCAAGAGATACAAGGGGAGAATGGTTGTGAAGGGATTTTAAAAGCGAAAAGGTATTGACTTTACCGAGATTTTCTCTCATGTTGTGAAGCTAACTACTATTAGATCTGTTCTGAGCATTATGGCAGCAGAAGACTTGCATCTAGAACATCTCGATGTTAAAATTGTATTTCTCTATGGTGATTTGGAGGAGGACATCTATATGATGCAACCACCGGGTTATATCAGGTCGAGAAAGGAGCAGTTAGTTTGCAAGCTTAAGAAGAGTCTATGTGGATTAAAACAAGCTTCGAGGCAATGATATTTGATATTCGATAGATTCATGGTTAGTAGTGGATACACAAGGCTACAGTCTGATTACTGTTACTATTCCAAGTGATTTGAGAATTCCTATATCATACTACTACTGTATGTAGATGATATGCTTGTTGACAGATCAAGCATGAAGGAGATTGTGAATCTCAAGGCCAGGTTGGCAGAGAAATTCTCAATGAAGGACTTGGGTCCAACGAAGAAAATTCTTGGGATTAGGATCATCGAAAAGAGAAAAGAGATTGTTGAAGATATCACAAGCTGAGTACGTGGAGAAGGTGCTGAAGAGGTTTAACATGTCAGATGCTAAACTTGTAAATGTCCCGCTATGAGGTTACTTTAAACTCTCAAAGGCACATGCTCCGACAACATAAGATGAGAAGGCTCTCATGTCGGAGGTGCCTTATGCATCAGTTGTGAGTAACTTGATGTATACTATGGTCTGTACGAGGCCAGACATTGCTCAAGCAGTGAGAGTTGTCACCAGGTACATGAGCAATACCGGAAAGGAGCATTGGAGAGCTATAAAGTGGATATTGAGATATATGAAAGGAAATTCAGATATGACAATGTGCTATGATGGCACAGACGTTAATCTGCACAGATATGTTGATTCTGACTTTGCGGATGATGTAGACAGTTGGAGGAGTATCACTGATTATGTCTTCATATTTGGTAGTGGAGCTGTGATTTGGGAGTCGAGGCTGCAAAAGATAATTGTCTTGTCTACGATGGAAGTCGAATATGTTGCAGTGACAGAAAGCTTGCAGGGAGTTGATATGGTTGAAGAATTTTATGAAAGAGCTTGGTAAGGAGCAGGTGAGTCTGTCACTGCATAGTGATAGCCAGAGTGTTATAGATCTTGCCAAAAATCCAGTCTATCATGACAAAACCAAGCACATTGACGTACAATATCACTTCATTCGAACGTTTTTGAAGGATGGTGTGCTGTCACTGGTGAAGATACACACAAGTCAAAATCCCGTACATGTTGATCAAGGTGGTCACGATGAAGAAGCTGAAGACCTGCTCAGCCTCAATGGGTCTTCAAGAGTAAAGATCTGAATTTGAGTTGCAACAAATGTCACTATGACTTGAGAGTTGGAGAAGTACGAGAGAGAGATGGGATGTATTGCTATGTCAATAATCAATCTCCAAGTGGGAGATTGTTAAGTTATGGAGCCTAATTATTGCCTTAACGGATCGTCATAGTGGGAGTTGGAAGTTCGGAGCGAGATCAAAGCACTTTGGGCCATGACGTTGGATGATTCTGTGTCATAGTGTTTAGACGAGTTCGAAGTTTCAGTTGACGATAAGATTAGAGTGAAAATGGGCATCTGGAGTGGTAGAGTCTTGGGAGCGGAAGTTCTCTCCGAAACACCTAGTCGGAGGAGACTCTGTAGCGACAAAGCAGAGTAGCTTACCCGAGATGCTTAGCGGAAGCGGCCTAGTCCAGCCTAAAAGAGATCCAGTCTGGAAGCGGCCTAGTCCAACCTGAAAGCAGCTCAATTCAGAAGCTTCTTTGATAGAAAATTTGACGAACAGGTCAAGGGCATTTTAGTGATTTCATAACATGTTACCCTAGTTATCTCTATAAAAGAGGATGTGCCGTCATGAGGGTCTAAGGTAAGATAGTGTGAACTCGTTGATAATTGAGTGCCACCGTATAGAGCGGCTCTCTCTTTTCTTCTGTGAAAATATTGGTTTTGTGTGCGGTTTCGTGGTTTTTTTCAATTTGGATTTTTCACGTAAATTCTGGTGTTTTTGATTGCATCTGATTTTTCCTCTTTCTTCTTCCACTACGTTGTCGTTATCCAATGGATACGCCCTTGACTCTGATCAGCCATTGAACCAGATTCAAACGTATAATTCGATTCGTTGCTGTGTACTTGGGAGTATTAACTTTTCAATCAACCTTTACTCTGAATTTTTGATTTCGAAACTCGGATTATTTATTTTCACAAAAGAGTAACATGGAGGATGTATATACTAGAGAGTGATCCATTTATCATTCTTATGTACGTATCATGGAAACTAATAGCAGTGGAAGAGGACATACATTGTATCAAGCTTCCCAGCCTTTCAAATGTACATGTATTCCTCACTTTAGATAAGTTTATATTCTACTAGTAGTGCGCAAGGAAAATTTTTAAGGGACAATCCAAGCATTCTTGAAAACTGCTGGTGTTTTTTCCCTCTCTATGAATTTCTTGCCCTTCAGAATTTTTTATTCTTTCAGAGCTTCTTTCAGACATTGACATGCTTTAACTAGCCTATTAGTGATCTTATGTTGACTGCAATGAGATATTTTGCTGCTGCTATTATTGTAAATTTCTAATGACAAGTTTCATCTATACTCTTTTTTTACTGTCAATCAATGTGAATTTATTATCTTTATTAATACACTTCTAGATCTTCAATTTAATCTTATGTTTGTGAGATATGTAGTAGAAAATTATTCCCATCCTCTGTTAGTCATGAGAACATCCATTCCTTCATTGTACTTGAGAGACTGTTTTTCCCAGTGGGGAGAGAGAGAAGCCCAGTCTTTTCTGATAACTATTTTTCCTACTCGCTTACAATCTGTATGCACTTTTCTACACAAGAGGAATACATGTGGGCTTCATTATCAAGAAAAAATCATATCATTAAGGGGTCCACTACTGTTAGTCTTATGTAGAGAAACATATAGATTGTCAGCGTGTAGGGAAATATCTTTTCCAATAGGAAGATAATTAGTAATTCGTAAAGAGGTTGTTTCGATGGCAGTATTGAAAACCTTGAGAGGTACCTCTTAGGTAGAGGATATAAAGGATAGTCTGAGTTTTACAAAATTGGCTTGTTTATTTAGCTTTTAATCTCTATACTATTTCTACCTCTTGTTTACTTGCTGATCATATCTGTTATTACTTCATTACAAACATATAATTCATATTACTTTATCACATATTGCATTCCATCATAACTGCATTATTTGAACACTAGTTCTCTTATAGGTTCTTCCGCAACATATTCCAAAAAATTTAAATAAATTGAAATAAATGATTTTAAACTCTATTAGCACCCCTTTAGAGTTTTATAGTTGGTATCAAATCTTAATTGCTTATTTATAAAACTTAATAAAAACTTTAAGATAATAAAATTTTAAGATATAGTAGAGAATTGCCTCCACAGTTTCATCTCTAAGTTATCTTCTATCACTCATTCAGACACGTTTATTTCATTACTATTTAGATTAAAGAGGAGGAAAAAAATATTCCATGCTCTATTTTTATTTTTTCCCCCCTTAGAAAGTTACCTTTCTTTATCTCTTTATCAACTTTTCATAACTCTTTAAATCTTAACCTGTTGCTCTTTGTCTTCTGGTGTAGTCCTTTTCCAAGTTTATATGTCAATCTCGGATGTTTTTGCTCTTGAAATTGTAAGCCATAAATCAGTATGTAAACAAAGGCGGAGCTAAATGTGAGCAGGTGTGGGTAGTTAGTGTTGGAAAAATGAGGAATTTCAAGTGAATCTTTGAGCTAAATTGAGGCGTGATTTATTGCTAGAATCACACGGATGATGATTGAAGTGTGTTTTCATTCTATTGGGGATAAACGTGATATATTCACATGTTCAATTCTGTTTCCGAATGAATGAGATATTTAAGTCGGAAATTGACCTAATTCAATTGGTAAAAGGACTAAAAGAAGTCAAAACTCTTTAGTTCCAAATTGGATATGGTGTTGAAAGTTGAGTGGTTTAAATATGAAAAGTTTGGAGCTAAAGGTGTACCATTAGAGTACTTGGAATTTTCACACGCGTTTGAGGGAAAACCATGCCCATATACGCGCGCCGCTGTCATCCGCCCCGTACTAGCTCAGCCCGACGGCGTTGGGCGGGGGAGTTGCTCACGACCTAATTTCAATTTTTTGGACTGGGTCGAGTTGTAGGCCCGCGGGTGATTGGATGCGGGCACGCCCAACTCGGGCTCCTGACTGGGGAACGGTTCTGTGAACCGTTGCCAGCGGTTCGGACTGAACTGTTGCCAACCGCACATAACTGCTAAGTTCCCAACGCTATAAATAGCGATGTTTTTGAGTTCTTAAAACACAGAATCAATCGCTTCTTTCCTCTTCTGAAAAACAACAACGATATAATTAAATCTATGGGTTGTTAAGAAAGAAATTCTTTTCTCTTCTCCTTTCTCCTACAGTGAATAGTCCTTCATATTAAGGCAAATATTCTTTCTGAAATTTGTCTTGGGCCAAGCTTTGTCTACTTCTAATAAGTGAGGTGCTGATTAACTAAGGTTCGACTGTACAGTGGTTTGGTAATGATATCCAAATACCGTGAAGGAGTGTTGTATCTTTAGAAACTATCTTCCAGTAATCTGTTAGCACCTTAGTAGGGGACGTAATTGTCATAAGAAGATTCACTACATGCGTACCTCACTCCATATACTGTATAATTAAACTAATGTTCTTTTTACAGGAGTTATGCTAGAATATTTATTTCTATAAATATTACTGTTTATATATTGAGACTGACTAATATCAGTCTAATTGGTGTTTAACTAAGAAAGAGAATTGAAAGGTGATTCTGTAATTAAGAAACATTCTATCAAATGAAAAATCTCCCACCTGATTTTCACCGACCTAGCCAATTAGATCGGTTGATCTTGATTAGTTGTCAGAACTAGAAATCTTAAGATAATTAATATATTGAAGTTACTAACTTCTACTCTACCTGAATGCAGAAGATGTCTGAAACTAATCACGAAGATAGTTTTAGTAGGGCTCTGAACATGCTGATCCAGGCTATGGTGTCTGCTCCACTTCCTAACCCGAACCCGGAGAAGCCAGAAAAATTTGATATTACAGAATTTAAGAGTTGGCAATAGAAGATGCTCTTCTACCTGACCACTATGCATCTGGCCAAATTCCTGTAAGAAGATCCGTCAGAGCCCAAAACTGATCGGGATTCTGTCCTTGCAGTTGATGCATGGACACAAAGCGACTTCCTTTGCCGAAATTATATTTTAAATGGACTGAATGACTCTCTCTACAATGTTTACAATCTTATCCCAATAGGAAAGAAGCTATGGGCAAATCTCGACAATAAGTATAAGATCGAGGATGTCGGTTCTAAGAAGTTTGCCGTAAGACAATTTCTAGAGTATAAGATTGTGGATAGAAAGACTGTGATCAGTCAAGTGCAAGAGTTTTACTTTATCTTGCATGAGATAGAGCTGAAGGTATGATTCTACCGGAAACTTTTCAGGTTGCTACTATAGTGGAGAAACTCCCATCTGCGTGGAGAGATTTCAAGAACTACCTAAAGCACAAGCGTAAGGAGCTAAAGTTGAAAGATTTCATTGTGAGGCTTAGAATTGAGGAGGACATTCAAAAATTCGAGAAGAGGAGTAACAAGAACTCTTATGAGGCCAAGGCAAATGTGATCGAAGACTCAAAAGACAAAGCATCTACTTCTAAGGGCTTGAAGCAGAAGAAGACTGCCCCAAGGTACAAAGGCAAGGACTAAGAAGGTAAAAACAAGTGCTTCAAGAGAACTTGCTACATTTGTAACAAGGAGGGACACAAAGCGAATGAATGTCGCAATCGTCCCAAAAAAATAAGAAGGATTAGCCACAGATAAACCTGACCGACCATGTGTCGCCAAGCCTATCAGTTGTGGTGTCAGAAGTGAATCTGACAACCAACAACAAAGATTGGTGGGTAGACACTAGGGCTACTCGGCATATCTTCTTTGAGAAAATACTATTCGCTGAATATAAAAAACTGAAGCATGATGAGCAACTTGTTGGCCCAAAGGCCTTCCACCCTAGTTTTGATGATGATTAACTCATGTAATTATGTTTACTAATAATCTTGTGTTGTTTAAGTTTCAGATCATTAACCTAGATATTAGTTGGTGATTAGCTTCAACAAGGTGTTTGGAAGCTTTCACAAGTATTTCCAGGGCCAAAGCTTCAAGATCACACTTTGCCTAGCCCATGGATGGAGTTTTGGAGCAAGTCTTCTTGATGACACAAAGACTTAGGTATCCATAGTTTAGATAGTATGTTTTAGATCCATTTGTAAAGCATAGTATAGTGATATGCTCAAGTGCACAATACACACGTTTTATGTTTTGAATTTGGTTTTCATGAATAGTTTGATCAAAACAAGTTTACATGTTTTATACGTATATTAGATGTGCTCTATATACATACATGCTTATATGACTTATACAAACTTAGTTTGACATATCTATTCATGTAGTTTTATGTTTTGGTATAAAACATAATTTTGAAATTAAAGACAAAAACTATGATATATTTGTTGAATGTATATTGGACCTATGTCCATATGCATCATACTTAATAATGTTCAAATATCATGTTTTTGTATTTCTATAAGTTTTAGGAAAATCAGATTTCCTATTGAAAAATCAAGTTTGACAAAATACCGGTTTTGGTCTTTGATAAAATTGGCAAGACACAAAAATGAATTGATATGTTGATATATTGTCTTGAAATTTTTATCACATGTTTGAGTTTCAATATAAAATGATAAAACAAGTTTTGTGGATTTTTAGAAGTGTTAAAAGATTTTTAGAAAAATATTTTTCCCAAATTTTCTGACTTATTTTTGTGCTGACAGGCTGGTCGGTCGACCCGGACGGTCGACCGCACCAAGAGCCGGTCGACCCGTCGGGTCGACCGACGTGCACAGATGTGCACGTCTGGGCAGACACAAAAACGGTCGACCGGGCCGGTCGACCGGGACGAGAGCAGAGCTCTCTGTTTGTTTGGGTCGACCGGGCCGGTCGACCGTAGTTGCCCAACGGTCATATTTCTGACCGTTGGCGGTCGACCGGGCCGGTCGACCGCTGCCTGTCAGAGCTGCTAGCTCAGCTCTAACGGCTAGTTTTATTTGGGGGCTATAAATACCCCATCTCTTGGGCTGTTTTGTCAAGGTTTTCAAGAAGAAAAATTTCAGTGTTTCTCTAGTGTTTAAACAACTTTTTAAAAGAGTTTAAGTGCCAAAAAGATTTAATCTTTATTGTTTTTGTGTTTTTGAAAAATCAAAGAAAACTAGGTTTTGGGATTTTGATTTGATCTTGCATTTTCTATCTTTTACAAGAGACTTCCCAATTAGTTTTTCTTTGTTGCTTGTTTCCAAAAACACCTTGTTTCCACACTTGAGCTATCATACTATCCTAATCTATTAGGATCCTTGTTTTGTGGAAAAGAGAGAAAAAGAGAAGAGTTTGATGTTAAGCCTCTAAGTTGTAAACCTCCTTGCTTTTGTTGTATCCCTCTTTGGTAGAGGTTGATCGGAGTGGTATTGTGTTTGGATCCCTCTTCGGTAGAGGTGGTTGTTGTTTTGGCTACGGGCGTACCCCTCGGTTGTGAGGAGGTTGTTTGTGAGAGGAGTTTGGTACTCCTAGAGTTGTAACAAATCCTCTTCGGTAGAGGTTCCCTCGGTGGGAGATAGTGGATTGGAAATCCTACACGGTGGTGTAGGCGGGGATGTAGAGCAAGGTGCTCGAACCTCGAAACATATCTTAGTGTTTGCATTTTGATCCATTGTCTCTCTAACTCTCTCTCTTATATTTGTGCAAAGCATCACTCTTATTGCCATATCATTCATATCATATATTGCTTGCATTTGTGCCTTGCATAATTCATATTGCTATATCATTTATATGCTTGGTTGTTTGTGTGTGCCTCACTTGTACCTAATCAACAAGAGCTTCACATAGCACCTCAACCCATTCAAGGGGAATCAAGAGGAGTTAGTCCAGAGCCCTTCACGAGGAATCCGGCTACACTTGTTGATTGTACTAAGTGTGTTGCAAGATTTGCATTAGCTTCCGCATTTAGCGCACTTAGTCTTGCATTTAGTTCTAGATTAGCACTTACACCTATTCACCCCCCCTCTAGGTGTTTTTCAATTGGTATCAGAGCTAGTGCTCCTGATATTAGGCTTAACATCCTAGGAGTGAGATCCATTTGGTTGCTAATCTATTATTTGCATTTGCGTGTTTGCACACTCATATAGTTTACCATGGACTTCATGACCCCACCTAGCTTTGATCCTTCCAATATTGTTGTTTGGAAGTATAGGATGTCCATGTACCTAAAGACCCTAGGTTTGCATGTCTTTCTTGCGGCCACCAAGAAATGCTATCTTGGAGATCGCAATCATATAGGGGCCAATGCACAAGCCCTAGAGGCCATTAGAAGCACATTATCTAAAGATTATCTTTTACGTGTTTCTAACATTGATTCCGCTTTTGTAGTGTGGAACAAATTGACAACAACCTCCACCTCCGAGCTTCAAGTACAAATCCAAGAGGAGGAATCTAGTGGAGAATCCGATTCACAATGCTTCATGGTCCAAGGGAATGACTCCCTTGAGGTACATTCGGAACCCCACTTAGATTGTGATGATAGTGCTAGTTCTTCATGTGATGATAATATTGATCCCCATGCTTTAAATGAAGAACTATCAATTGTTTGTGAAAAATTGATTGAAAAATATAACTTGTTGAAAAAGAAAAGTCTAGGCATTAATAATGAAAATAAAAATTTGATTGCTAGACTTGATGTTGTTTTGCAAGAGAAAGAAGAGATTGCTAATGAGAGGGATTCATTAAAATCTCAACTTGATCTTGCACTTAAAGAAAATGATTTTTTAAAATCTAAAAATGATTGCCATGTTCTTTTGAAGAAAAATAAGAACTTGTCTTCAAAAGTAGATTTTGTTTTAAAAGAGAATATTGATTTGAAAAATAAAATTATTTCTATTTCAAATGAGTTGAATGCTTGTTTAGATAAGAATATGATTTTGAAAAATAAAATTGATGCACATGTTTGCCATGCTAGTGTAGCTTCTTCATCTAGTCTACCTAATGCATGTAACTCTTCTTCTAAGATTAATAATGATATATTCATGCTTAAGAAGAAGGTAGATTGTTCGGGCTCCACTATGAGCCAATGTGCCATGAACCATACACGCTTGGAATCCTTGGTTCGAAAGAAACAAGTTCCAACTTTTATGCATGCACACCCTCCACGGCATACACATGCTTCTCACGGTCACACCCATCATCATATGTATGCTCATGTGTACACTTGTACACATTGTGGACGTAAGGGCCACCTTGCTAAATTTTGCTATGATAGATTACATACTCCTAATTTAGCAAAGAATTTTGTTTGGGTTAGAGAAGGGACTAACCCCCATGGACCCAAAAGAGTTTGGGTACCAAAGACCACCCCTAAAGTTTTTGATGTAGGTGTGGGCTCTCACATGACGTGAGAGTGATGACACCTTGGAGTGGATGCGTTCCAAGCTTAAAGGAAATCAATTGGATGCATCACTTTCAAGGGAAGGTTTGGTGGAGAGGACCACCATGTTTTAGAGACAAGGAGAGTTGCTTCTTCGGTTTTGGTAACAATCCTTTACTCCCATCTATTGTTTACATGCTTTCCATGTTTTGATGTTTATAGCATGTTTTATTGTCTATGGATTAGTGTGTAAATATCATGTTTATTAGATCCTTGACATACATGTATAGTATTTGAGACACACATACTTATGTGAACCCATACTTAGTGTTCTCACTTTTGTTTAAGCTATAATGTACATCATGAATCTAATACATGTGAATTTATATAGTAATCATGTTTTTAGTTTTATCATGATGGTTTTTATACTTGTTTTGATGCTTCATGTTTAGATTACTTGTTTAGATGTTAGTTTTCATTAAGACTAGGACTTATACTTGTACATATAGTGGGCCACAAATAAATCTATATATGTTGAGCTTGATTGCCTATTTGAACCCATTAGATGTGCTAGTATAGTCTAGTTTTGATGATTCATACATTTCAAACTTGTATTCCATTTTTGAATTTGTTTTATGAGTTTTCACTTCATGTATATGTTTGTATTGCCAAACTTTAAGATATACATGTATACCCCTTGAGTCATTTGCCTTTCATGCAAATCTATATATATGGACTCAATTGTATTTAGGGATATGTATGTATACTTATTGTATTGACAATTCATACATATACCTTGAAATGAAATTTGTTGATGAAAATTTAGTTATTCATGTTTCATGTTTTGTGATTATATTTAACTTCATGTATATGTCTATCTTGTCCAAACTATTAGATATACATGTTTATCCTTTTGAGCCACGTGCCTTAATGCATATATTTTGTGGACTCGTTGTGTTTGGATATGTATGTATGCTTTAGTTTGTATAAGACATACATACACCTTGAAAATTGAATAGTTTAGATGATTTTTCCATGTTTTCATGTTTAAGGAATAATTGAGCTTAATTGGATATTTCATAATGCCATGTCACACATTTCTTGTACACTCATCATCTTTTAAAAATATTTCTCATGAGTATGTTTTTCATGAGCATGTATGGACTTTATTGAATATTGAGTGTTTTCAAGTACTATGTGATTTACATGTGTTTTATGAAAATTATTTTGTTTTATTCCTTGCTTGAAGGATTTCGTACTAGTTTAAAAGTTTTTCTATTTAACTAGTTACGGTATTCCTCATATGGTAGTTGAAAAACTCTACCAAAAGTTTTTTTTCTTCAAACAAGCCATATTTTCAAATCTATTTTTGAAAACCCCTACCATCTACGGGAGGTTGGATGGGAGTTCATGCCTTGTATGTTTATATTGAAAATCCTTTTAAACTTGTGCATGAGATGGGTGGATTAGTAATATGATGTATACACTTGAATTTATTGTTATGACAATTGGTATCATTGAACTCTTTCAATTGGTATCATTTTGATCCTCTTGTATACTCATATCTGTTCTGTATGTATGTATGCTTTCAATTCCAAGAATATCAATTTCAATTGGTATGTATTTTTCATACATATATATGTTTGTGTTTATGCTAGTGCTTGAGTTTCAATTTTGTTTCAATTGATTACTTTTAAATTGGTATCAAGACTATGCATTATTTTAGTTTGTATTTCATAAAGGGGGAGAAAATTTGATTTTGTCTTTCAATTTGTATTTGTACTCCCATACTTTATGATTGAAAATTCGAATTTGGTATCATATGTTTAAAATGAATAATTCTTACAATTGGTATCAATGTTTCTATGTGAAATCTTTTCAATTGGTAAAACATTTACATTTGGTATCAAAATTTGTGTTTAGACATTCAAAATTAATTATGTTTAATTTCAATTGATATCAAGATGTCTTGTGTTTTAAATTGGTATCTAAAATTTTTTTTTCAATTGGTATCTAAAATTTTGTTTAAAGAAAATACAAAAGTTTAGATTTAAATTTCTTATATGCAAGGAGAGCTTAACATCTCTCCCACATATAGATTCATGTTGAGTGTATTGTGTATTGAAGAGCTTAACATCTCTTCTTTATGTGGTACACGTGTGTAGGAGGAGCTTCACATCTCCTCTTATTCATTACATAATGTGTGTTATGTGAATTAGGGCTTAACATCCCTCCTTCATGTAATGCATATGTGTAGGGAAGCTAACTTAGCGTCTTCCTCTTCATGAATGTATATAACATATAACATTTATTAATCCTTATTTATTTTCATTGGTATCAAGATGCTTCATTGACATATTTTAAATTGATATCATGGTTTTAAAGTCACCCCTTATTGACTTTGTTTTTGTTTTAGACAAAAAGGGGAGACCATTGTTTGTATTGTTTTGATTGACTCAAAAAGGGGATGAAAGATTTTTACCCCTCATTTTATTTATTGTTTTGCTTGTTTACCCCTTTGTTGATGATTGACAAAAAGGGGGAGAAAGATTTTGAGTTTGTTTGAGATTTATATATGCATAGTTATGTTTTTGCATATATTAAGTTTAATATGGTTTAATGTATGTTAATTGGTATCTAGAGTTGGTATCTAGAGCATCTAGAAAATGTTTATTTGTTAATTGGTTGTTAATTGGTATCTAGAGCATGCTTTGCTTTGAATATTTCATTGGTATCTAGAACCTTTATTGTTTATGCATATTTATGCATTCATGTTTTAAGAGCCTTCATTGCATATTATTATGTTTATTTGGTTATGCATGAGTTAAGGGGGAGCTTCTTTGAAGCTTAACTTTAATCCATGCATATATAACTCCATGAGTTTTGTCATCATCAAAAAGGGGGAGATTGTTGGCCCAAAGGCCTTCCACCCTAGTTTTGATGATGATTAACTCATGTAGTTATGTTTACTAATAATCTTGTGTTGTTTAAGTTTCAGATCATTAACCTAGATATTAGTTGGTGATTAGCTTCAACAAGGTGTTTGGAAGCTTTCACAAGTGTTTCCAGGGCCAAAGCTTCAAGATCACACTTTGCCTAGCCCATGGATGGAGTTTTGGAGCAAGTCTTCTTGATGACACAAAAACTTAGGTATCCATACTTTAGATAGTATGTTTTAGATCCATTTGTAAAGCTTAGTATAGTTGATATGCTCAAGTGCACAACACACACGTTTTATGTTTTGAAATTGGTTTTCATGAATAGTTTGATCAAAACAAGTTTACATGTTTTATATGTATATTAGATGTGCTCTATATACATACATGCTTATATGACTTATACAAACTTAGTTTGACATATCTATTCATGTAGTTTTATGTTTTGGTATAAAACATAATTTTGAAATTAAAGACAAAAACTATGATATATTTGTTGAATGTATATTGGACCTATGTCCATATGCATCATGCTAAATGTAATACTCATGTTTTTTTTTTATATACAAAAAAAATAATAATAATAAATAAATAAATAAATAAAATGAAAAAAAAATAATAATATATATATATATATATATATTATATATATATATATATATATATATGCTAGCATTGGGGATTGAACTTAGGTCCCCAACAAGGGAGAGAAGAGAGTTAACCATTGTGCCACATTGGCGTGTAATCTAAGAGCACTCGAAATTAAATTTGAATAAGCTAGACAATCTATAATTCAAATCTAAATCAAATCTCTTTGAAATTTTTCTACAACTTTCCATTCTGATCTAAATTGCTAATCTAGTCTAATTAGAGTCCAGGTTCAAGAAAAATCTCTTTGAGATTTTTCCTACCACTTTCCATTCTTATTTAATTGCTAATCTAGTCTAATTAGAGTCCAGGTTCAAAAAAAAAAAAAAAAAAAAAAATCTCTTATAGTCTTATAAAACCTAAACATTTCCTTTCTCTCCTAGATCAAGAGAAACTCTAGTATAACTTTCCTTATCTTCATATTTTTCCTCAAATTGATTGTGAACGAAGAAGGATTCAGAATTCAAGGTTAAGGAGAAAGCAAGGAAACAAGTAAGTATATAAAAATTTGATTTTCTATATTTAATTAGCAAGCATGTTTAAGATTCTCTTTTGTTACGAAAACTTAGATCTCCCCTAAATTTAAATTAATTTATATGAATATAAATTTTGATAATATACCATAATTTAAAATTGACATGAATTAAAAATTATAATTTAATCGGAGTACCATGCATAGATCTACTTTTTTAAGAATTTCTTAATCATCAAAAATTTTACCTTGATCTAAATAAAACTCATGTAAAAATAATATACGATTCTCTAATAGAAATATTTTAGAAAAACAAAAAGAAAATATTTAGAACAAATTTCAAGGATCTAAAATTAGACACATGGGTTAACCTATCTATAAATGGAAATGTATTCTAAATCCAATTAAAATATATATATCTAAATCTTTACACATTATGTTTCTACAAGTTAGAATTTAGAATTAAAAAAAAAAAAGAAAAAGAAAAAGAAAAAAAAATCATTTTTACTGCACCTGCTCTCGGCCAAGCCGAGAGCAGGCGCAGGCCCTGCACAGCACCTAGCCCGGGCCTGGCAGGCCCGGGTTGGGTTTTTGTTAAAAAAAAAAAAAAAAAAAAATTCCTTGAGCGCTGGGCCTGGCAGAGCCCAGGCCCAGTCCAAAAAAAAAAAGAAAAGAAAGAAACTGAGATGGGCCGCACTGGCTCAGGCCCAGTCTCATAAAAAAAAAAAAAAAGAAAGAAAGAGGGGAAACTGGGCCATCACTGGCCCAGCCCAAAAGAACAAAAAAAAGGGGGAAAACTGGGCCGGCAATGGGCCAGGCCAGAAACCAGAAAACACAAAAAAAAAAAAGAAGAAAAACAGAGAATTAAATAAAGCCCAATTCTTTTAATCCGACCCAATTACAAAATCAGACCCGTTAAGTTTTGAACAACAATTTTTTTTAGCTAGATAAAAATTCGAAAAAAATAAATAAAAATAGTGATAAATATCTAGATAACTCCTACCATCTACAGAAAAAGTTTGGAGTAAATTGCAGCTCATTTGGTGCTAAACCACTGCATTTAAAGATTGAAACCCGCTATTTTAATTTCAGACCCGTTAAGAAAATTATAAGTTTTAAACCATTTAAATCACATAAAAATCAGTAAATAAAATCTGAAAATCACATAAACTTTATACTTCATTATGAAACCTTATTTAAAGATCCGGATTGTTCACATTTAATTTAAAGTACTAAATAAATAGAATATTTCATGTAAAAGTTGATATATGAAAGTTCAATAATTTCTAATTCGAATATATACTAATGTAGATTTCTCCGATTGGTGCTTGGACGCGTGGTAGCCCAGGTGAGTGTTCTTTCACTCACTATATTATGTACATATGTCATCTTGTTTATTTTAGGATATTTATTGTTGCTATTATTGAATGGTTGATCTATTAAACTTATTGTCAAAATCCTAGAACTTAGAAATTTCTCAGAAATATGTAAGATTCCAAATATCAATGTTGCATAATTAGATGTTTGTTTTTCTAAAATCTCTAATTTACTTTTGATTGAAATTTATTGAATACTAAATAGATGTAGAAATTTTTATAATTGTGAAATTGTTAATTATTGAACATTATTCAAAAAAAAAAGTAATTGAAATTATTGGAAATTGCAGAAAAGGAATGTGATACTGAATTCTCTATTATATATTGACTACATCATAGGAGTGATTATATGATATTGGATCATGAGAATATTGAAGGAAAAAAAAAAAGAAAAGAAATCATGTTACTATTGTCACTGGGTAAGACATTGTTATATTGTCACATACGTCATTGTTATTGTTATTGTCATACCCAGCAACTTAGATGACATAATCATTGACAACTTATAACTGGGGATGGGGAAATTGATAAAGGAGACGGTGTTGGTATTTTGGGTGGACTTAGGATATAGGTTGCGCAGCCGAAATACGGTTCCACTGCAGGGTTCCGGGGGATGACTGACATCCCGTATTGTTCACACTGTTATCGTTATTGACACATTGTTATTGATATTGATATTGACTACCTAGCGGTAGGACCTGGTTCAGCGCCAGGTGATTGGGCCGTAGTTCCGGGTATGTACGGAACCCACCTAAAATACAAATTTCCGTCTCCAATTATCAATTTCAAACAATAAGACATTGAGAATAAACATACACAGACATATTAACAACTTTACCTCATCTGGATAAATTATAGTTTACAAATGGTTATGTGGTGTATATTACTGTACTTTAACATAATTCTGATATGCTAATTACTAGAAAGAAAACTATGTTAGCTATGCATGTTGTCGTTAGATTTTGCATGTTATTTTTATATTCCTCTCTTTTTATCATTTATTTAGGTCGCTATTGACGACCCTGAGTTGCTTACTCAGGTTCTGATCCAGAGACTCTGCAGGAGCAGGAGTACTTCGAGCACCTTGCTGATCTTCAGTAGACAGATCCTTCTTTTTTTCATATGTGAGAGACTTCTATTGTCGTATTTTTCATGATTTTGTTATGTTGTAATAAGTGAGACATTTGGTGACATTATGTACTTGGTTTCTTCTAGCTGGAATAACAAATAAATCTTGTTTTATTTTGAATCAATGTACTGAGGCTTAACGTATTTGTTTTAAAAATACGTCGCCGGCTCTCGTCACGTACCCTTTATATGAGTATTATGATTACGGGGCGTGACAGGGTTTTTCTTGGTATCAGAGCCAGGTTACTCAAGTGTATAGTTGTGTAAATAGTCAGGCTCTTACCAACAGTACAATGTTTAGTAATCCAGCTACAAGTACAATGTCTACCATATTTTTAATTAATATTGTTATTTTTTTCTCAGAGTAATGGCACAACGACTTCCCTCTGCCCGCATCGCTGCTCGCGAAGATGCCACTGATTTGATGGGGGTACTCCGGGGCCTGGTAGAATCACAGCAGCAGCAGACAGCACTTCTTCGAGATGGATTGGTGGCAGCACAACAGACAGCCACGGAGGCCATAGAGAGGTCTGCGACTCCTCGGGGACCAAAACCCGGGAACATTTCAGACTTCAGGAGGTTGCAGCCAGCCACTTTTACCGGGACAGAAAAGCCTTTGGAAGCAGAGCAATGGCTGGTTGATATGACCAATCTCCTGAATGCAGCTCGTGTTCCGGCGGAGGATCAGGTGGAGGTAGTCAAGGTCCAAATGACTGATGTGGCTCGAACATGGTGGCTCGCTGAGGAGGAACGATTGGAGAAGCCGGTCACGTAGGAGAGGTTCTCAGAGAGCTTCTATGAGCGGTTCTATCCCAAGACTGCTAGAAGGGAGATGGAGCAACAATTTATCAACTTACGACAAGGGAGTCGGACGGTGGATGAGTATGCAGCAGAGTTCCTGAGGCTAAGCCGGTTCGCTCCCTATATGGTAGCTGAGGAAGAAGACCGGGCGAACCGATTCCAACAAGGGCTGAGGCTGGATATTCAGAAGTTCCTGGTCACACAGCAATTGAAGACTTACTCTCAAGTCCTTGGTGCTGCTCGTGGTCTGGAACAAGTGATGGAAAAGGAGAGAAGGAGCAGATTGCAGACGAGGCCATTCAAGCGTCCTTTCGACCAGAGTTCCAGGGCACCCACAACCAGACCTAGTAATGTCTTACAGAGCAAGCGTCCATTCATTCCTTCCCCACCGATGATGATTTGTGGATTCTGTCAGAAACCAGGGCATGGACGGAAGGAATGTAGATGGGCAAACCGACAATGCTTGAATTGTGGATCTAGAGATCATCTGGTGGCAGCCTGTCCAGTCAATAAGCAGAGAAGTATCATACCGGCCCCTCCAACATCAGAAGCGGTTAGAAGGAACCCGGTTCCCGCAGGTAGAGGAGCTCCGCTTCCTTCACAGCGCCAGGTGTTCGAACAGGCTCAGCGGAAGCCAGGAATCGGACGTGGAAGAGGCCAGGCTTTTAACCTGACCGCAGAGCAAGCTGAGGCCTCAGAAGAAGTTGTAGCAGGTACCATTCTGGTTCATTCCATTCCAGTTGTATCGTTATTTGACTCTGGTGCCTCCCATTGCTACATATCTACTAGATTCGTTATGATGCATGCTATACCCTGTAATGATATGGATAACCAGTGGGAAATTAGTACCGGGAACGGGGTTATAACCACTAGTAGGGTATGTAAGTCTTGTTCTGTGGAGATTTGCGGAAGACAGTTAAGGGCTGATCTGTTTATAATAGACACCAGCGGATATGATGTGATCTTAGGCATGACTTGGCTTAGTAAGTATCATGCGGTGATTGATTGCCGGAATAAGAGCGTGATCTTCAGGATTCCAGATCAATCCGAGTTCAAGTTCATCGGGGAGTCGAAGGTATCCAGACAGCAGCTGCAAGGGGACTACGCCACCGCAGAAACTCAAGAGAAGCCGATACCGGTTGTGGATGAATTTTTAGATGTGTTTCCAGAGGATCTGCCGGGACTTCCGCCAGATCGAAACTTGGAGTTCGCTATCGAAGTCATCCCAGGTACTGCCCCTATATCTAAAGCACCATATCGAATGGCACCTATAGAGCTAGCCGAATTGAAGAAGCAACTGCAGGAATATTTGGATAAATGCTTCATCAGGCCTAGTGTTTCACCTTGGGGAGCTCCGGTGTTGTTGGTAAAGAAGAAGGATGGTAGCAGAAGGATGTGCATTGATTATCGGGAGTTGAACAAGGTCACTATCAAGAATAGGTATCCCTTGCCTAGGATAGATGACTTGTTTGATCAGCTAGCTGGAGCTAAGATATTCTCGAAGTTAGATCTTCGGTCTGGATATCATCAATTGAAGGTGAAGGAGGTAGACATTCCGAAGACGGCTTTTAGGACTCGTTATGGTCATTACAAGTTCTTGGTCATGCCATTTGGAGTGACCAATGCTCCGGCAATCTTTATGGATTTGATGAATCGAGTGTTCTCTCCATTCTTAGATAAGTTTGTAGTGATATTCATTGATGATATTCTGATATATTCTAAGAACGAGGAAGAACATGCTGAGCACTTGAGAATCGTGTTGCAGACCCTTCAGCAGGAGAAGCTCTATGCCAAACTAAGCAAGTGTGAGTTCTGGCTTAAGAGTGTGGCATTTTTGGGGCATATTGTTTCGGGAGAAGGCATCTCAGTGGATCCCAGCAAGGTTCAGGCAGTGAGAGAGTGGCCTATCCCGAAATCAGTAACCGAAATTAGGAGCTTTCTGGGGTTAGCTGGATACTATCGGAGATTCGTGCAAGACTTCTCAAGAATTGCAGGACCTTTGACCAAGCTTACCCAGAAGGGGGAGAAGTATGTATGGACAGCGGAGTGTACCAGTGCTTTTGAAGAACTGAAGAAGAGGTTGATGACGGCTCCAATTTTGAAGATGCCTGATGGAACTGGTGGTATGGTCATTTACAGCGATGCGTCAGGGAAAGGATTGGGATGTGTGCTAATGCAGCATGGGCATGTGATAGCATATGCGTCCAGGCAACTCAGGCCCCACGAGAAGAACTACCCTACGCATGATCTGGAGTTAGCAGCAGTGATTTTCGCCTTGAAAATTTGGAGGCACTATTTGTTGGGTGATCAGGTGCTAATCTACACCGATCACAAGAGCTTGAAGTACATCTTCACTCAGAAGGAGTTAAACATGAGGCAGAGGAGGTGGTTGGAGCTGATGGCTGATTATGATATTGATCTACAATATCACCCTGGAAAGATCAATGTAGTACCAGACGCCTTGAGCAGGAAACCGGAAGTGTCTATGGCAATGCAGATCACTCAACAGAAGGAATTATTCGAAGAGATGAGGCGAATGGACCTGATGGTAATTCGAAGGGCAATATCTCCTGGCCAATTGATGGTCATGCAGATTCAACCAAACTTATTAGAGAAGATCAGGGAAGCTCAAGGTGGAGATCTTAAATTGCAAAAATTCAGGGAACAAGTGGAAGCCGGGTTGAGGTCAGATATACAGATTCATGCAGATGGGACGCTCCGTTTTGGTAACAGAATTTGTGTCCCAAAGGGAGAGGTTAGGCAAGAAGTGTTGGCTGAAGCCCATAGCTCGGCTTATTCTATACATCCAGGGGGAACAAAGATGTACCAAGACTTGAAGCAATGGTTCTGGTGGCATGGGATGAAGAGGGAGATTGCTCGGTATGTGGCAAAGTGCCTAGTATGCCAGCAGGTGAAGGCAGAACATCAGAGGACAGCGGGACTTCTTCAACCTCTGCCAATTCCAGAATGGAAGTGGGAGCATATCACTATGGATTTCGTCACAGCTTTACCTCGCAGCCAGAAGGGGAATAATGCAGTATGGGTTATAGTGGATCGCCTCACGAAGTCAGCACATTTCATTCCTTTCAGACTGGGGCAGTCTACGGAATTGTTAGCAGAGAAGTATATGCAGGAGGTGGTGAGACTTCATGGTGTGCCAGTCAGCATTGTGTCTGACAGAGACACTAGATTTCTATCCCACTTTTGGAGAAGTCTTTAGGAAAGTTTGGGAACCCGCTTGAAGTTTAGCACTGCATATCATCCGCAGACTGATGGACAATCAGAGCGGACGATTCAGATTCTCGAAGACATGTTGAGGGCATGCATGCTAGATTTCAAAGGATCGTGGGAAGATCATTTGCACTTGGCGGAGTTTGCTTATAATAACAGCTATCAGGCTAGTATTAAGATGGCGCCGTTTGAAGCCTTGTATGGGAGGAAGTGTAGGTCTCCTTTATGTTGGGACGACATTGGTGATAGGCGACTGTTGGGGCCCGAAATTATAGTTCAGACGGTGGAGAAAGTTAAGATTATCCGAGAACGCCTCAAGACAGCTCAGGACAGACAGAAGAAATGGGCAGATTTGGACAGAAGGCCACTGGAGTTTGAGATTGGAGATAAAGTATTCCTAAAGATATCACCAACGAGGGGAGTAATCAGGTTCGGCAGCAGAGGGAAGCTGAGTCCCAGGTTTATAGGACCTTTTGAGATTTTGGAGCGAGTGGGAGAAGTGGCTTATAGACTGGCTTTACCACCATCTTTGGATAGCGTGCATGATGTCTTCCATGTTTCTCAGCTAAGGAGGTATATCCGAGATGACAGTCATGTGGTGGATCATTCTGAGTTGGAACTTAGGCCGGACCTATCCTACACTGAGAGGCCTACGGTTATCCTAGATCGGACTACCAAGGAATTGAAGAAGCAGACTATTCCACTTGTTCTAGTATCTTGGGGCAATCGACCTCCAGGAGAAGCAACATGGGAGCGGGAAGATGTCATCCGCGATAGCTATCCCCACCTTTTTCGTGATAATTAGGTATTTTTCTTTCCCCGCCTGAATTTAAATTTCGAGGACGAAATTTTCTTATTAGGTGGGTAGAATGTAATACTCTTGTTTTTTTTTATATACAAAAATAATAATAATAATAAATAAATAAATAAATAAAATGAAAAAATAATAATAATAATATATATATATATATATATATATATATGCTAGCACTGGGGATTGAACTTAGGTCCCCAACAAGGGAGAGAAGAGAGTTAACCATTGTGCCACATTGGCGTGTAATCTAAAAGCACTCGAAATTAAATTTGAATAAGCTAGACAATCTATAATTAAAATCTAAATCAAATCTCTTTGAGATTTTTCTACAACTTTCTATTCTGATCTAAATTGCTAATCTAGTCTAATTAGAGTCCAGGTTCAAGAAAAATCTCTTTGAGATTTTTCCCACCACTTTCCATTCTTATTTAATTGCTAATCTAGCCTAATTAGAGTCCAGGTTCAAAAAAAAAAAAAAAGAAAATCTCTTATAGTCTTATAAACCTAAACATTTCCTTTCTCTCCTAGATCAAGAGAAACTCTAGTATAACTTTCCTTATCTTCATATTTTTCCTCAAATTGATTGTGAACGAAGAAGGATTCAGAATTCAAGGTTAAGGAGAAAGCAAGGAAACAAGTAAGTATATAAAAATTTGATTTTCTATATTTAATTAGCAAGCATGTTTAAGATTCTCTTTTGTTACGAAAACTTAGATCTCCCCTAAATTTAAATTAATTTATATGAATATAAATTTTGATAATATACCATAATTTAAAATTGACATGAATTAAAATTATAATTTAATCGGAGTACCATGCATAGATCTACTTTTTTAAGAATTTCTTAATCATCAAAAATTTTACCTTGATCTAAATAAAACTCATGTAAAAATAATATACGATTCTCTAATAGAAATATTTTAGAAAAACAAAAAGAAAATATTTAGAACAAAATTTCAAGGATCTAAAATTAGACTCATGGGTTAACCTATCTATAAATGGAAATGTATTCTAAATCCAATTAAAATATATATATCTAAATCTTTACACATTATGTTTCTACAAGTTAGAATTTAGAATTAAAAAAAAAAAGAAAAAGAAAAAAAAAAAAAATCATTTTTACTGCACCTGCTCTCGGCCAAGCCGAGAGCAGGCGCAGGCCCTGCACAGCACCTAGCCCGGGCCTGGCAGGCCCGGGTTGGGTTTTTGTTAAAAAAAAAAAAAAAAAATTCCTTGAGCGCTGGGCCTGGCAGAGCCCAGGCCCAGTCCAAAAAAAAAAGAAAAGAAAGAAACTGAGATGGGCCGCACTGGCTCAGGCCCAGTCTCATAAAAAAAAAAAAAAGAAAGAAAGAGGGGAAACTGGGCCATCACTGGCCCAGCCCAAAAGAACAAAAAAAAGGGGAAAACTGGGCCTGGCAATGGGCCAGGCCAGAAACCAGAAAACACAAAAAAAAAAAAAAAAAAGAAGAAAAACAGAGAATTAAATAAAGCCCAATTCTTTTAATCTGACCCAATTACAAAATCAGACCCGTTAAGTTTTGAACAACAATTTTTTTTAGCTAGATAAAAATTCGAAAAAAATAAATAAAAATAGTGATAAATATCTAGATAACTCCTACCATCTACAGAAAAAGTTTGGAGTAAATTGCAGCTCATTTGGTGCTAAACCACTGCATTTAAAGATTGAAACCCGCTATTTTAATTTCAGACCCGTTAAGAAAATTATAAGTTTTAAACCATTTAAATCACATAAAAATCAGTAAATAAAATCTGAAAATCACATAAACTTTATACTTCATTATGAAACCTTATTTAAAGATCCGGATTGTTCACATTTAATTTAAAGTACTAAATAAATAGAATATTTCATGTAAAAGTTGATATATGAAAGTTCAATAATTTCTAATTCGAATATATACTAATGTAGATTTCTCCGATTGGTGCTTGGACGCGTGGTAGCCCAGGTGAGTGTTCTTTCACTCACTATATTATGTACATATGTCATCTTGTTTATTTTAGGATATTTATTGTTGCTATTATTGAATGGTTGATCTATTAAACTTATTGTCAAAATCCTAGAACTTAGAAATTTCTCAGAAATATGTAAGATTCCAAATATCAATGTTGCATAATTAGATGTTTGTTTTTCTGAAATCTCTAATTTACTTTTGATTGAAATTTATTGAATACTAAATAGATGTAGAAATTTTTATAATTGTGAAATTGTTAATTATTGAACATTATTCAAAAAAAAAAGTAATTGAAATTATTGGAAATTGCAGAAAAGGAATGTGATACTGAATTCTCTATTATATATTGACTACATCATAGGAGTGATTATATGATATTGGATCATGAGAATATTGAAGGAAAAAAAAAAGAAAAGAAATCATGTTACTATTGTCACTGGGTAAGACATTGTTATATTGTCACATACGTCATTGTTATTGTTATTGTCATACCCAGCAACTTAGATGACATAATCATTGACAACTTATAACTGGGGATGGGGAAATTGATAAAGGAGACGGTGTTGGTATTTTGGGTGGACTTAGGATATAGGTTGCGCAGCCGAAATACGGTTCCACTGCAGGGTTCCGGGGGATGACTGACATCCCGTATTGTTCACATTGTTATCGTTATTGACACATTGTTATTGATATTGATATTGACTACCTAGCGGTAGGACCTGGTTCAGCGCCAGGTGATTGGGCCGTAGTTCCGGGTTTGTACGGAACCCACCTAAAACACAAATTTCCGTCTCCAATTATCAATTTCAAACAATAAGACATTGAGAATAAACATACACAGACATATTAACAACTTTACCTCATCTGGATAAATTATAGTTTACAAATGGTTATGTGGTGTATATTACTGTACTTTAACATAATTCTGATATGCTAATTACTAGAAAGAAAACTATGTTAGCTATGCATGTTGTCGTTAGATTTTGCATGTTATTTTTATATTCCTCTCTTTTTATCATTTATTTAGGTCGCTATTGACGACCCTGAGTTGCTTACTCAGGTTCTGATCCAGAGACTCTGCAGGAGCAGGAGTACTTCGAGCACCTTGCTGATCTTCAGTAGACAGATCCTTCTTTTTTTCATATGTGAGAGACTTCTATTGTCGTATTTTCCATGATTTTGTTATGTTGTAATAAGTGAGACATTTGGTGACATTATGTACTTGGTTTCTTCTAGCTGGAATAACAAATAAATCTTGTTTTATTTTGAATCAATGTACTGAGGCTTAACGTATTTGTTTTAAAAATACGTCGCCGGCTCTCGTCACGTACCCTTTATATGAGTATTATGATTACGGGGCGTGACACTAAATAATGTTCAAATATCATGTTTTTGTATTTCTATAAGTTTTAGGAAAATCAGATTTCCTATTGAAAAATCAAGTTTGACAAAATACTGGTTTTGGTCTTTGATAAAATTGGCAAGACACAAAAATGAATTGATATGTTGATATATTGTCTTGAAATTTTTATCACATGTTTGAGTTTCAATATAAAATGATAAAACAAGTTTTGTGGATTTTTAGAAGTGTTAAAAGATTTTTAGAAAAATATTTTTTCCAATTTTCTGACTTATTTTTGTGCTGACAGGCTGGTCGGTCGACCCGGACGGTCGACCGCACCAAGAGCCGGTCGACCCGTCGGGTCGACTGACGTGCACAGATGTGCACGTCTGGGCAGACACAAAAACGGTCGACCGGGCCGGTCGACCGGGACGAGAGCAGAGCTCTCTGTTTGTTTGGGTCGACCGGGCCGGTCGACCGCAGTTGCCCAACGGTCATATTTTTGACCGTTGGCGGTCGACCGGGCCGGTCGACCGCTGCCTGTCAGAGCTGCCAGCTCAGCTCTAACGGCTAGTTTTATTTGGGGGCTATAAATACCCCATCTCTTGGGCTGTTTTGTCAAGGTTTTCAAGAAGAAAAATTTCAGTGTTTCTCTAGTGTTTAAACAAGTTTTTAAAAGAGTTTAAGTGCCAAAAAGATTTAATCTTTATTGTTTTTGGGTTTTTGAAAAATCAAAGAAAACTAGGTTTTGGGATTTTGATTTGGTCTTGCATTTTCTATCTTTTACAAGAGACTTCCCAATTAGTTTTTCTTTGTTGCTTGTTTCCAAAAACACCTTGTTTCCACACTTGAGCTATCATACTATCCTAATCTATTAGGATCCTTATTTTGTGGAAAAGAGAGAAAAAGAGAAGAGTTTGAGGTTAAGCCTCTAAGTTGTAAACCCTCCTTGCTTTTGTTGTATCCCTCTTTGGTAGAGGTTGATCGGAGTGGTATTGTGTTTGGATCCCTCTTCGGTAGAGGTGGTTGTTGTTTTGGCTACGGGCCTACCCCTCGGTTGTGAGGAGGTTGTTTGTGAGAGGAGTTTGGTACTCCTAGAGTTGTAACAAATCCTCTTCGGTAGAGGTTCCCTCGGTGGGAGATAGTGGACAAATCTAATATACATTAAACCATGTAAACTTGTTTTGATATAAAATCTATTCATGCAAACCAAGATTGGTTAAACCAAAAATAGAAAACCAAAACATGAAACGTGTGTGTTGTGAACTTGAGCATTATCATACTATTCTAATCTTTACAATTTGGATCTAAACACAAAACTAAACTATGGTGCCGATGTCTTCTTGTAGAGCGCAATCTCCAAGCCGACTCGATCCAAAACTCTTTGATCCACCGAGCAAGTGCTATATATGATCTTTGACGCTCGGGCTCTTGAATCAACATGTGAAAGATGTGTGGAAGCTTTCACCAACTAATAACTTGATTAATGATCTGAAACTAAATAACACAAGATTATTAGTACACATAACTACATGAGTTAATCATCATCAAAACTAGGGTGGAAGGCCTTTGGGCCAACATTCTCGCCACTTCCCAACACGAAATTTTTCAAGATTATGTGAAAGGTGAACTTGAAAAGGTGTATATGAGAGATGATGAACCCTGCAACATTGTCAGAAAAGGCGATATGATGGTTAGCCTCTCAAATGGCTTGATATTGAAATTGAAGAACGTCAATCATGTACCAAGGCTGAAGAGAAATTTGATCTCTGTTGGTGAGCTTGCGGATGTCGGGATGAAGACTACCTTTGACAATGATGTATGTAAGATTATTAAGGACGCCATGGTAGTAGCACATGGCAAGAAGAAAGATACTCTCTATATGACGTCGAGCTCTACTGCCTCAATTTCAGTTGCATCATCAGAGTTGGATGCCAGAGTGTGGCAAAAAGGAAATGAAGGTTGTGCTCTCTAAGGATAAGCTGTCAGATTTAAAATCTATAGACTTAGATTTCTGTGAAGATTGCGTCTACGATAAGAAGTGGAAAGTCAGTTTCTCAAAGGTAAGAAAGACCTCAAAGGCAGAAAATTTGGAGTTAGTTCACACCGACATGTGGGGTAAGGCTTCAGTTCCCTCTCTTGGTGACTCATTATATTTTGTGACCTTTATTAATGGTAGAAAGGTCTGAATTTATTTCTTGAAGCACAAATCAGATATGTTTGATGTGTTTAAGAAGTGGTTAGTCCAAATTGAGAATGAAATAGGTCTTAAGTTTAGGTGCTTGAAGTCAGACAATGGGGGTAAATACTGCGATGGCAGATTCAAAGAGTTTTGTGTGAATTAGGAAATCAGATGAGTGAAGATGGTTCCGGGAAACCCTCATCAGAATGGGGTGGCTGAGCACATAAACTGGACCATATTGGAGCGTGCTAGGATCATGAGGATACACGCGGGATTGCCCAAACAATTCGGGATAAATGCAGTAAATACAATGATGTATCTGATTAACAGAGGGCCATCGATGCCCCTGAACAATGGGATTCCGGAGGAAGCATGGACCAGTAAAGAGATAAACCTGAACTACCTGCATACTTTTAGTTGTATCTCATATGTCCGTGCATATGTCCGTGTGGGGTTAGATCGCAGGAGCAAGTTGGTTCCGAAGTCCAACAGATGTATCTTCATTGGGTACAGAACAAGTGAGTATGGCTATCGATTTTGGGATCTAGAAAACCAAAAGTTCTTTAGGCATAAGGATGTGATATTCAATAAGAAGAAGATGTACAAGAACTTGCTAACTGGGAGGAGCACTTCAGAGAAGGATCCCGGAGTGGCATCTCAGAGCACTCCAGAACAACAGAATGTTATGGACTCAGAATTCGTCAAACTTGATGATGCTCCTGTGAAGAATGTTCGGAGAATTTCAAAATGGAATAAGGAACTCCGAGTAGAGCCTTTGATCCCCAAAGTGAGTTGTGGCGATTAACCAGAACGACTAGAGCTCCAGAGAGATATTCTCCTTTCTTGCACTATCTGTTGTTAATTGACAGTGGTGAGCCTGAGTGTTATGAGGAGGCTTTACAGGTGGGAGCCAAGGATAAGTGGGAGCTTGTTATAGATGATGAGATAAGAGTCTTTCATGAAGAACCAAACACAGGATTTGGTTGAACTGCCAGAAAGCAAGCGATCCCTACATAACAAGTGTGTACATTGGTTGAAGAAAGAGCAGGAACGCACCAAGAGATACAAGGGGAGAATGGTTGTGAAGGGATTTTAAAAGCGAAAAGGTATTGACTTTACTGAGATTTTCTCTCATGTTGTGAAGCTAACTACTATTAGATCTGTTCTGAGCATTATGGCAGCAGAAGACTTGCATCTAGAACATCTCAATGTTAAAATTGTATTTCTCCATGGTGATTTGGAGGAGGACATCTATATGATGCAGCCACTGGGTTATATCAGGCCGAGAAAAGACCAGTTAGTTTGCAAGCTTAAGAAGAGTCTATGTGGTTTAAAACAGGCTTCGAGGCAATGGTATTTGATATTCGATAGATTCAAGGTTAGTAGTGGATACACAAGGCTACAGTCTGATTACTATTACTATTCCAAGTGATTTGAGAATTCCTATATCATACTACTACTGTATGTAGATGATATGCTTGTTGTCGGATCAAGCATGAAGGAGATTGTGAATCTCAAGGCCAGGTTGGCAGAGAAATTCTCAATGAAGGACTTGGGTCCAACAAAGAAAATTCTTGGGATTAGGATCAGCGAAAAGAGAAAAGAGATTGTTGAAGATATCACAAGCTGAGTACGTGGAGAAGGTGCTGAAGAGGTTTAACATGTCAGATGCTAAACTTGTAAATGTCCCGCTATGAGGTTACTTTAAACTCTCAAAGGCACATGCTCCGACAACATAAGATGAGAAGGCTCTCATGTCGGAGGTGCCATATGCATCAGTTGTGAGTAACTTGATGTATACTATGGTCTGTACGAGGTCAGACATTGCTCAAGCAGTGAGAGTTGTCACCAGGTACATGAGCAATCCCGGAAAGGAGCATTGGAAAGCTATCAAGTGGATATTGAGATATATGAAAGGAAATTCAGATATGACATTGTGCTATGATGGCACAGACGTTAGTCTGCACAGATATGTTGATTCTGACTTTGCGGATGATGTAGGCAATTGGAGGAGTATCACTGATTATGTCTTCATATTTGGTAGTGGTGCTGTGAGTTGGGAGTCGAGGCTGCAAAAGATAATTGTCTTGTCTACGATGGAAGCCGAATATGTTGCAGTGACAGAAAGCTTGCGGGGAGTTGATATGGTTGAAGAATTTTATGAAAGAGCTTGGTAAGGAGCAGGTGAGTCTGTCACTGCATAGTGATAGCCAGAGTATTATAGATCTTGCCAAAAATTCAGTCTATCATGACAAAACCAATCACATTGACGTGCAATATCACTTCATTCGAACATTTTTGAAGGATGATGTGCTGTCACTGGTGAAGATACACACAAGTCAAAATCCCGTACATGTTGATCAAGGTGGTCACGATGAAGAAGCTGAAGACCTGCTCAGCCTCAATGGGTCTTCAGGAGTAAAGATCTGAATTTGAGTTGCAACAAATGTCACTATGACTTGAGAGTTGGAGTAGTACGAGAGAGAGATGGGA
The DNA here is from genome assembly GCA_038442645.1 of Agave tequilana. Lineage (NCBI taxonomy): Eukaryota > Viridiplantae > Streptophyta > Magnoliopsida > Asparagales > Asparagaceae > Agave > Agave tequilana. The sequence continues at coordinate 18,059 of JAVJIF010005267.1, read as the reverse complement.
TGTACTGCTATGTCAATTAGCAGTTTCCAAGTGGGAGATTGTTAAGTTATGGAGCCTAATTATTGCCTTAACGGATCGTCATAGTGGGAGTTGGAATTTCGGAGCGAGATCAAAGCACTTTGGGCCATGACGTTGGATGATTCTGTGTCACAGTGTTTGGACGAGTTCGAAGTTTTAGTTGACGGTAAGATTAGAGTGAAAATGGGCATCTGGAGTGGTAGAGTCTTGGGAGCGGAAGTTCTCTCCAAAACACCTAGTCGGAGGAGACTCTGTAGCGATAAAGCAGAGTAGCTTACCCGAGATGCTTAGCGGAAGTGGCCTAGTCCAGCCTGAAAGAGGTCCAGTCTGGAAGCGGCTTAGGGTCTGTTTGGTTGTCGTAACTGGCCGTAATTCGTAGTTGTAATTGGTAAAGTTTTTTACAATTGTAAATGAGTTACATGTATGTAAATTTTACGGTGTTTGATTGGTAATATAAAATTGTAAAGTGGGAAAGTGTATTGTACTTTACGGTGTTTGGTTGTCGTAATGTATAAGTTGTAAGTGGAAAAGTTGACCACAAAATTAACTATTTGGTGATTTTAAAAGTTTTAATACTGCAAATAAATATTAAAAAAAGTTAAATATTAAAAAAATTTAATATTAATATAAAAAAATAATACAAATTTGTATGACCACAAAATTAACTGTAACTGGACTGTAAGTGAGTGGTAACTGGATTGCAAGTGAGTGTTAGTTGAGTTACGTAAGTCTTTTACGAATTACAGTCCAAACAAATGCCGTAGTTGTAACTGGGTAGTAAGTCATTTACGAATTACGGAGTTTTACGCGAAACAAATGGCCCCTTAGTCCAACCTGAAAGCAGCTCAATTCAGAAGCTTCTTTGACAACAAATTTGACGAACAGGTCAATGGCAGTTTAGTGATTTCATAACATGTAACCCTAGTTATCTCTATAAAAGAGGATGTGCCGTCATGAGGGTTTAAGGTAAGATAGTGTGAACTCGTTGATAATTGAGTGCCATCGTATAGAGAGGCTCTCTCTTTTCTTATTTGAAAATATTGGTTTTGCGTGCGGTTCCGTGGTTTTTTATTCAATTTGGGTTTTTCACGTAAATTCTGGTGTTTTTGATTGCATCTGATTTTTCCTCTTTCTTCTTCCACTGCGTTGTCGTTATCCAATGGATACGCTCTTGACTCTGATCAGCCATTGAAACAGATTCAAACGTAGCATGAGTTGATTTGATTCGTTGCTGTGTCCTTGGGAGTTTTAACTTTTCAATCAACCTTTACTCTGAATTTTTGATTTTGAAACTCGGATTATTTATTTTCACAAAAGAGTAACATGGAGGATGTATAAACTAGAGAGTGATCCATTTATCATTCTTATGTGCGTATCATGGAAACTAATAGCAGTGGAAGAGGACATACATTGTATCAAGCTTCCCAGCCTTTCAAATGTACATGTATTCCTCACTTTAGATAAGTTTATATTCTACTAGTAGTGAGCAAGGAAAATTTTTAAGGGACTATCCAAGCATTCTTGAAAACTGCTGGTGTTTTTTCCCTCTCTATGAATTTCTTGCCCTTCAGAATTTTTTTATTCTTCCAGAGCTTCTTTCAGACATTGACATGCTTTAACTAGCCTGTTAGTGATCTTATGTTGACTACAATGAGATATTTAGCTGCTGCTATTGTTGTAAATTTCTAATGACAAGTTTCATCTATACTCTTTTTTTACTGTCAATCAATGTGAATTTATTATCTTTATTAATACACTTCTAGATCTTCAATTTAATCTTATGTTTGTGAGATATGTAGTAGAAAATTATTCCCATCCTCTGTTAGTCATGAGAACATCCATTCCTTCATTGTACTTGAGAGACTGTTTTTCCCAGTGGGGAGAGAGAGAAGCCCAGTCTTTTCTGATAACTATTTTTCCTACTCGCTTACAATCTGTATGCACTTTTCTACACAAGAGGAATACATGTGGGCTTCATTATCAAGAAAAAATCATATCATTAAGGGGTCCACTACTGTTAGTCTTATGTAGAGAAACATATAGATTGTCAGCGTGTAGGGAAATATCTTTTCCAATAGGAAGATAATTAGTAATTCGTAAAGAGGTTGTTTCGATGGCAGTATTGAAAACCTTGAGAGGTACCTCTTAGGTAGAGGATATAAAGGATAGTCTGAGTTTTACAAAATTGGCTTGTTTATTTAGCTTTTAATCTCTATACTATTTCTACCTCTTGTTTACTTGCTGATCATATCTGTTATTACTTCATTACAAACATATAATTCATATTACTTTATCACATATTGCATTCCATCATAACTGCATTATTTGAACACTAGTTCTCTTATAGGTTCTTCCGCAACATATTCCAAAAAATTTAAATAAATTGAAATAAATGATTTTAAACTCTATTAGCACCCCTTTAGAGTTTTATAGTTGGTATCAAATCTTAATTGCTTATTTATAAAACTTAATAAAAACTTTAAGATAATAAAACTTTAAGATATAGTAGAGAATTGCCTCCACAGTTTCATCTCTAAGTTATCTTCTCTCACTCATTCAGACACGTTTATTTCATTACTATTTAGATTAAAGAGGAGGAAAAAAATATTCCATGCTCTATTTTTATTTTTTCCCCCCTTAGAAAGTTACCTTTCTTTATCTCTTTATCAACTTTTCATAACTCTTTAAATCTTAACCTGTTGCTCTTTGTCTTCTGGTGTAGTCCTTTTCCAAGTTTATATGTCAATCTCGGATGTTTTTGCTCTTGAAATTGTAAGCCATAAATCAGTATGTAAACAAAGGCGGAGCTAAATGTGAGCAGGTGTGGGTAGTTAGTGTTGGAAAAACGAGGAATTTCAAGTGAATCTTTGAGCTAAATTGAGGCGTGATTTATTGCTAGAATCACACGGATGATGATTGAAGTGTGTTCTCATTCTATTGGGGATAAACGTGATATATTCACATGTTCAATTCTGTTTCCGAATGAATGAGATATTTAAGTCGGAAATTGACCTAATTCAATTGGTAAAAGGACTAAAAGAAGTCAAAACTCTTTAGTTCCAAATTGGATATGGTGTTGAAAGTTGAGTGGTTTAAATATGAAAAGTTTGGAGCTAAAGGTGTACCATTAGAGTACTTGGAATTTTCACACGCGTTGAGGGAAAACCATGCCCATATACGCGCGCCGCTGTCATCCGCCCCGTCCTAGCTCAGCCCGACGGCGTTGGGCGGGGGAGTTGCTCACGACCTAATTTCAATTTTTGGACTGGGTCGAGTTGCAGGCCCGCGGGTGATTGGATGCGGGCACGCCCAACTCGGGCTCCTGACTGGGGAACGGTTCTGTGAACCGTTGCCAGCGGTTCGGACTGAACTGTTGCCAACCGCACATAACTGCTAAGTTCCCAACGCTATAAATAGCGATGTTTTTGAGTTCTTAAAACACAGAATCAATCGCTTCTTTCCTCTTCTGAAAAACAACAACGATATAATTAAATCTATGGGTTGTTAAGAAAGAAATTCTTTTCTCTTCTCCTTTCTCCTACAGTGAATAGTCCTTCATATTAAGGCAAATATTCTTTCTGAAATTTGTCTTGGGCCAAGCTTTGTCTACTTCTAATAAGTGAGGTGCTGATTAACTAAGGTTCGACTGTACAGTGGTTTGGTAATGATATCCAAATACCGTGAAGGAGTGTTGTATCTTTAGAAACTAGCTTCCAGTAATTTGTTAGCACCTTAGTAGGGGACGTAATTGTCATAAGAAGATTCACTACATGCGTACCTCACTCCATATACTGTATAATTAAACTAATGTTCTTTTTACAGGAGTTATGCTAGAATATTTATTTCTATAAATATTACTGTTTATATATTGAGACTGACTAATATCAGTCTAATTGGTGTTTAACTAAGAAAGAGAATTGAAAGGTGATTCTGTAATTAAGAAACATTCTATCAAATGAAAAATCTCCCACCTGATTTTCACCGACCTAGCCAATTAGATCGGTTGATCTTGATTAGTTGTCAGAACTAGCAATCTTAAGATAATTAATATATTGAAGTTACTAACTTCTACTCTACCTGAATGCAGAAGATGTCTGAAACTAATCACGAAGATAGTTTTAGTAGGGCTCTGAACATGCTGATCCAGGCTATGGTGTCTGCTCCACTTCCTAACCCGAACCCGGAGAAGCCAGAAAAATTTGATATTACAGAATTTAAGAGTTGGCAATAGAAGATGCTCTTCTACCTGACCACTATGCATCTGGCCAAATTCCTGTAAGAAGATCCGCCAGAGCCCAAAACTGATCGGGATTCTGTCCTTGTAGTTGATGCATGGACACAAAGCGACTTCCTTTGCCGAAATTATATTTTAAATGGACTGAATGACTCTCTCTACAATGTTTACAATCTTATCCCAATAGGAAAGAAGCTATGGGCAAATCTCGACAATAAGTATAAGATCGAGGATGTCGGTTCTAAGAAGTTTGCCGTAAGACAATTTCTAGAGTATAAGATTGTGGATAGAAAGACCGTGATCAGTCTAGTGCAAGAGTCTACCTTATCTTGCATGAGATAGAGCTGAAGGTATGATTCTACCGGAAACTTTTCAGGTTGCTACTATAGTGGAGAAACTCCCATCTGCGTGGAGAGATTTCAAGAACTACCTAAAGCACAAGCGTAAGGAGCTAAAGTTGAAAGATTTCATTGTGAGGCATAGAATTGAGGAGGACATTCAAAAATTCGAGAAGAGGAGTAACAAGAACTCTTATGAGGCCAAGGCAAATGTGATCGAAGACTCAAAAGACAAAGCATCTACTTCTAAGGGCTTGAAGCAGAAGAAGATTGCCCCAAGGTACAAAGGCAAGGACTAAGAAGGTAAAAACAAGTGCTTCAAGAGAACTTGCTACATTTGTAACAAGGAGGGACACAAAGCGAATGAATGTCGCAATCGTCCCAAAAAAATAAGAAGGATTAGCCACAGATAAACCTGACCGACCATGTGTCGCCAAGCCTATCAGTTGTGGTGTCAGAAGTGAATCTGACAACCAACAACAAAGATTGGTGGGTAGACACTAGGGCTACTCGGCATATCTTCTTTGAGAAAATACTATTCGCTGAATATAAAAAACTGAAGCATGATGAGCAACTGTCCATGGGCAACTCAACCATCTCTAAGGTTGAGGAAAATTGAAAGGTCATAATGAAGTAGACATCTGGGAAGTAACTCACTCTAAATGATGTGCTATATGTTCCGGATATCTGCAAGAATCTGATCTCCGGTTCAATCCTTAGTAAGAAAGGTTTTAGAATAGTTTGAATCTGATAAATTTGTACTTACTAAGAGTGGGTTGTATGTGGGCGAGAGTTATCTTGCTGATGACCTTTTTAAAGCCAATGTTGTTGTTGTGGACAAAATGTTCATGTATCTGTACCCAAAGCTCATAAATAAAAAAATCTTCTATTTATATGCTTGAGTCTTCTTTATTGTGGCATGTGAGATTAGGGCATGTAAATTACAAGTCTCTACAAAACTTGTTTAATCTAGGATATATTTTTAAATTCAACTTGGAAGAAATTTGCAAGTGTGAAATATGTGTTGAAGCCAAGTTCGCAGAAAACTCATCTCACTCAATTGATCGAAATACATAACCTTTAGGGTTAATTCATAGCGACTTGTGTGATTTGAAATTTGCGTAAACAAAAGGCGAGAAAAAGTATTTTATTACTTCTATTAATGATTGTATAAGATACTATTATGTATCTCTTCTAAACAATAAGGATAAGGCAATGAGTATGTTTATAACATATAAAGCCGAAGTTTAGAATCAACTCAATAAGAATATAAAGATTCTAAATTTTGATCGAGGCAAAAAATTTGAATCAAATGAATTCAGTGAATTATGTACTAAATTTAGTATAATTCATTAAACTACAACACCATATACTTCTCAACAGAATGAGATTACTGAATGAAAGAACAGAACTTTGAAGGAGATGGTCAATTCCATGTCGTAAGTTCTAGAGCACCACAGAACTTGTGGGGTGAAGTTCTATTAATTGCAAATTATATTCTAAATAAAGTACCCCATAAGAAACTTGATCTTTTTCGAGTTATGACATGGAAGGGCACCTTTCTACAATTACCTCAAAATGTGGGGGTGCCTTGCAAAGGTACTGGCACCACTTCCTAAAAAGACTAAGTTGGGATAAAAAAATAATGGACTGCGTTTTCATAGGCTATGCCTTGAATAGCAGTGCATATAGATTTCTGGTGCACAAATCAGAATTATCTAATATTCATGTAAACATGATTATCGAATCCAGAGATATATTCTTTGAAGACATCTTTCCATACAAACGGGAAGAAAACAAGACTTCTGGAAAAAGAACACAATAAACCTACAGATAATGCGGAAGTTAAACCAAGAAGAAGTCAGAAATTAAGAATCTCAAAATCTTTTAGTCCAGACTTTGTAGCATATGATCGAGCCTTAAACATTTAAGGAGGCTATGTCTACCCCAGAAGCACAAATATGGAAAGAAATTGTAAACAGAAAAATTGAATCCATCCTAAGCAACCATATTTGGGAACTGACAAACTTGCCTCCAAGCAGTAAACCATTCGAGAGTAAGTGAATTTTCAAAAGAAAATTAAAACCCGATTGATCTATCGATAAATACCATGCTTGGTTAGTAGCCAAGGGTTATTGACAAAAAGAACTTGAATGCTTCAATACTTATTCGTCTGTAACAAGAATAACGTCCATTCAGATGTTAATTGCAATTGCAGTGTTGCACAACTTAGATATTCATAAATGGATGTCAAGACTGCATTCCTGAACGGCAAATTAAATAAAAAAATATATGGAATAACCTGAAGAATTTATTGTTAACGACCAAGAACACAAAGTGTGTAAATTGGTCAAATCCTTTTACGGTCTAAAACATACTCCAAAATAATGGCATGATTAATTAGATAGTGTCATGATCAAAGATGGATTCACTATCAATGAATGTGATAAGTGTATTTACACTAAGACAGTTGGAAATGCATGTATTAATATTTGTCTTTATATAGATGGCATGTTGATACTTGGAACTAATAATATTGAGGTTATTAAGTATACAAAACTGTTTACTAACAGAAAGTTACATCAACTCATGGTCCAAATCTAGCCCAAAAATACCAAAAATATCAAAAATTCCATTCTAACTATGCAGACCTACGAGTACATTAATAATATTTCAATATGGCCAGAGAGTTTTGATTCGGTTGTGATGGTCAAAGTGTCTTTTTATATTTAAATTTAAGGATATATATGCTAAAAATCTCTTCTTTTTATATCTCATTGTTTTCTTCTTCTCTTATTTAAAGAGGGTTATAAATTATATAGTGGGTCTAATTTTTAGACCGATTCATAAAATCTTCAACTGGTTCGATAATTATAAAAAGTCATATTCATTTTTTACTTAACATGATTGCTCTAAAAACTAGAGATTAGGATAAATCTAAACAAAGAACATACATTATGATTCTTATTAATTAACTTCGAATTTAAAGATCATCGAATGCAGAAAGAGCAATAGATATAATTAATATTGACTTCAAAATAGATATAAAACTCTTAAGACATATATGTGCATTACATTTGTCTAGAATCAAGCTAATAAAACTAGAGTCGTGATTAAAGGAAAAATTCCTTTGAAGTTCCAGCAAGTACTTTCTTGTACTATTTAAATAATCCACATTACGAAGGAATCAAGTAAGGAGACATCAGCTAATAAAGAAAAGTGAAGCACTAATAATCATTGGGAAAAGGTTGTCCCGTATAAAACTGGACAATTAGAGACGTCTCTGCTTTTAATTAACATGTGCAACTTAATTAGAATAAATGATAATTAAGTTCTGCACGAGGCAAATGAAGCTAAGTTATAAATCAACTCTAGAATGAGGCAATTAAGAAACTCTCCACGCGAGAAAGCATCCTTCCTTCACATGATAGCTAGGATTACTGTTTTAGGTCCATTGTAAAGTGAGCATGGTGGAGGGCGCAGGTCAAAAATTAAACCCTTTGCACCAAATCACACCCTCCTTCTCCACTGCTTTTTTGTTTTCTCTACTGTGTTATTGTCCTGCCGCTATTGTTGTCACCAATTACGTGACTGGAACTTTAAATTCGAGAGACACATTTCTTTATATTAATGTAAATGTTCCACCAGCCACTCCTGAGAAAACAACTAGACACAGTGAAAGATGCGCATTCTTTTTTCAGTTTTGATTGATATAGTAGTAGAATATTTTTTTTTTTTTTTTAACATGAGATCATAGCTGGACTTGAACCTGTGACTCCCCACAACCCAGTTACAGATTTTTTTTTAATTTTCTTCTCTTTCTTAAAATTTTCTTACTCTATTTTTAGGATATTATTCTACTTTTTTTATTTATTTTATTTTTTTCTAGATTTTTATTTTATTATTTCTTTCATTTCTTTACTTTATCTATTTTTCTTTCTCTTTTTAAACTTTTTTCTTTCATTTTTATTTACTTTTTATTCCTTTCTCTGATTTTATTCTTTTTTAAGCTATTTTTCTTTTTTAATATATTTTTATTTAATATTATTTTCTTCATATTTAATTTATTATAGATATTTTAAAATTTTAAGTTTCTTTCATTTATTCTTTGATCAGTGTTTTGTTTTCTTCTAGCTTTTTATTTTTTGTTTTTCTATTATCATTTTATTTTTTCGTTTTCTCATATTTTTCTTGACATTTTTTCAATTCCTGTATAAATAATTTTATAATTCTTTCTTTGATTTTTTGTCTAGATCTTTTACATGTATTCTTTTCAATTCTATCTTTTTTGGTTTGTTTCCTTTTATTCCAAACCTATTTATTTTGTTTTATCTTCAAATATTTTTTATTTATTGTTAGATATTATTCTACGTTTTTCTTTCTTTTATTTTTAATTCATTTTTTATTTGTTTATTTCTTATTTTTATCATCTTTACTTTCTAGTTTTTTTTCTTATATTTTAGTTTTTTATTCTCTTTTATGTTTTTTTAGTTTTATTCTATATTTCTTTTGTTTTTGAACTCTTTATTTTCATTTTTAAAAAAATTTTGTCTTCTTTTTATTTCTTTTCTCTTTTCTCTTTATTTTTGATTGATATTTTCTTCATATTTAAATTTTTATTCTCTATTTGTTTATAAATATATCTACATTTTATGTTTTAAAGATCATTACAAAATTTTCTAAATTAATAGTTCAATAAAATGTAAAATTGATCTCCATGTGCTTATGTATGTTTCATTTTATCTTTTTGAGCATATATAATTTAAAATGTCTCATTACTCAACTCAGCAGCAATGTGTAAAGCATGTATTTATTGCATATTAAGACACTTGTTCAATACTAAACATAAACAATTTGACACATCAAGCCTACACGCATAGAGCAAAAGCCAAACACATAACCCTTGAAGTTTACAAGTAGCCTTCTAACAAGAAGGTATTATTTTGCTAGAAACACGCCCCCAAGGACATTCATATTCGCTTCTCTAGTTGAGAAAGAAGATAGACGGGTTCACAAAGCCACACACCGATTGAAATCTAGAAAACATGCATAAAGATGAGCAAATTAAGTGATTGATCAAGTTTCAAGGCCGTGGAAAGCCTTGAGAGGAGACTCGGTTTTTAGGCCTGGCTCAGAGAAACGAAACTGAATGTAATCCTTGTGGTAAAAGGGTTTGAATAACAAGGGGTGTTCCTCATCTGCCAATTCTTTTGGAGCTTCTACCAAGATGTCATCTTTTATATTGCATGAATAGTTTATGGAGAATCGATCTTCATCACCAACCACTTGGACACGATGAATGGCAGCCTCAAGCCTCCCATTGCTCCAGGCCTGAGACCCAATTAATTAATTAGTGTCAAACATATATAATTGTCATCAATCTACTAGCACAGATGCTGAACAAAGATTTTTTTTTATCATTTCTTTATTTTTTTCCTCTTTTGATTGCGTGGCTAAATACAATACTAATTGGAATAATTTTTAAAACTAATCATTGGTTATATATATATATTATATATATATATATATATATATATATATATATATATATATATATATATATATTCTTTTTTCTTAAAGCTCTAGTTGTCTTCCAAAATTCACACACACACACACACAGACACACAATACACACACACACACACACACACACACACACACACATAGCTCAGCTGTCATCTAAGAGAACTCTCTTAAATGGCGGCTTAAAACTCTAACTTTTCAAAAAAAAAAAAAATTTGATGGCACAATATGATATCATGTCCTAAGATGCGTACTTATAAAAAATCATGTGTCTTAGAGTTCATTTGATCATATTTCAAATGGTTGCAAATTTAATGCTCCTACTAGGTCTGTACGATTCCTATATATATATATATATATATATATATATATATATATATATATATATATATATATATATATATATATATATATATATATATATATATATATATATATATAATCAGAAATATTAACACATAAAGAAGCATTACAAAAATTGAAATAGTAGATAATAAGAAAAATAAATAAATTTGAAAATTAGAGTAATCGAACTTGTTTTCTAGGTAAGAAAAAAAGTTTAGTAACATTTTAATGTGAATTAAATTAAGAATTTCTTGCAAAATGTTATCTTCTTCAAATTCCTGAATTGAAAAGATTGAATAAAGGACAAATACATTAGGATTGAGTTTTTTGATACTTAAGTTGTCGATTTGATCTGAGCTTCAATTATTGTTACGTACCGTTATTGATTCATGAACTGTGCAACATAATAATGGTTTATTGATTTGTAAATTGAAGGTTTGATGAACTAGATAGGTGAGGAAGGCAGATCTATCTTGCTCATTTTTCAGTCCATTTTCCATTATTCTCATCTAGTTTGTGTACTAGATTTTCTATTTTGTACACATTAATTTAGCAATTAATTCTTATATAGTAAAAAATTACTCATTATGTAGTATATGTGATTTGTACTTAAAATGACAATGGGGTTGTGATATAAACTCGTTCCGTCCTCATATCTTATTATTGTCGATAATGAGTCATTATTGTAGTATAATAACTCTAAAATAATATTAGTGACATGCAGGTTTGAACTTGTGATATCCCTTTTCACTGATCATATGATTTCATCATGATGTTATTAATGGAACGTTTTGTTCACGTTCTAGGAAAGGGAACATACCGACAACACATCACCAACGAGGAAGACGAGCGAGTTGCGTGATGGTGTGATCCATGAACCATCCTTTGTTAGTATTTGCAGTCCTCCCTCCCGTTCGTGCTGGCACACAATTGAGATTGATGTCAAGTCTGTATGGATTCCGAGGCCAGGGTAGGCTCTTGAGTCTTAGGAGCACTGTAGTGAGATAGCCGGAGGGATTGAACAAGAGACTCCAGATGTGAGTGCAAGTACTTGCTCACTCCGAGTGCCTCGAACACCATCTTCAGCACCATTTCATCCAACTCCTTTAGTAGCATCACGAAGCTGAAGATTGCGTCACTGCATGCTCATGTGAAAAAAATCTAAATGGTTGAGATTCATTTCAAACTGTCAACCATCATGCTCCACTTAAATTGTTCTATTGTTCGCTTCATAAATTTAAGGATAATATGATAATTTCTGCAAAATAATAGTAGTATTTTATGATTTCTAGTATTGCTAGATTTAAAATTTCAGTGAGAGGGTCCTGATATTACCGGAGGGCAGGATTTCCTTTCTCCCCCCACATGAGGGTGGTGAATTCGTGGAGACGTTTATGGTCTGTGGGCTCAGTAATGAGCAGGCTTTCATAAATGTCCAAGCCCGGAAAGTTGGCGATGTAGCCTCTTTGGTCTGGCATGCCTTTGTTGTTCAGCATCTTGGTCTCGACAGGCAGCCCGAAGAGGTCCTTCATGCCCCTCCCGAAGATTGCCTCACGCAGCTCCTCCGTGAGCTTGTCGGACACAATCTCCACGCAGCCGTAGTCTTGAGAGCCTGCATGACCTGCGACCGGACCCCGGCCCATTCCTCAGTCCCGGGCTGGAGTGCTGACGACAAGTTCACCTGAGGCAGCACCTTGAGAGGAGTGGAGGAGTCCATATCTGAACTGTTGGAGGAGAGAGTACAGTAGAGGAGGTGAATTCATGCCAGGTGCTGTTGAAGATTGCCAAGGAGTCTACGACGAAAGGCGAAGGAACAGCGGGCAGGAAAAAGCAGCAGCAGCAGAAAAGACAGAGGTCGGTCGACCGGCCCGGTCGACCGATGTGCACAGGATTTGAGCGGTCGACCGCACGGCCCGGTCGACCGCAACACTCTATCTGCAAAAGACAGAGCTCTCGGGTTTGCGCGGTCGACCGGCCCAGTCGACCGGAAGCCTGTGACTGACAAACCCCAACTCTCGGGTTTTTTCGGTCGACCTGCCCGGTCGACCGGTATTGGAGAATTGGGAGGTCGGTCGACCGTCCCGGTCGACCGACATGCGGGTTCTGGGTTTATTTCTGCTGATCCGTTGTATGAGGTATTTAAGCCTAAAGGATTTCTAGGGTTTAGTATCTCTGCGAAAATTGTATCAGCTCTGAGTACTCTTGCATTCAAAGAGACTTAGAGTCATTGTAATCATCTTCCATATAGAAAACTCTCTCCATAGATTGCCCCGAGGACGTAGGCATTGAGGCCGAACCTCGTTAGATCTGTTGTTTGCGATTGGGTGACTCTCTTCTTGGTTGTGATTGATTTCATTGTGCTAGGAGATCTGAGGATTCTCTGTTGGTTTGTTGTTGTGATTTGTCTGCGCGCACAACAAGTGGTATCAGAGCTCCAGGTTACGCTTGGGATTCTGAGGATTCGAAGAGCTCCAGATCTGATCAGGTGGAGATCGTGTGTCGATCTCAGGTCAGAGGTATTGGTGTTCGAGGAGATCGTGTGTCGATCTCAGGAGAACGCAAGGAGGGCTTGTTGAATCAGTGTTTGGAGTAGATCCGGTGAGAAACTCAATCTAGGGTTTCGAGAGGCAGGTAAAAAATCTCATTTTTATCTGAGTAGAGATCTATCTTCAATTTGGTTATTCTTCCGCATAAATAGAGAATCAAAGGTAGATCTCAATGGCAGAAGAAACTACTTCCGTTAAAACAATGAATCACTCAAGGATCGAAGTTGTCAAGTTCAATGGAACTAATAATTTCGGGATGTGGAGGTGTGAGGTCATGGATGCATTGAATGCACAGAACCTCGAGGACACGCTCCTATTAGAGAGGAAGAAGACCACTACCACTGATGAAGAGTGGGCGAAGATGAACAGGTCGGCATGTGGGTTGATACGTTCATGCTTGTCACAAGACATCAAATATCTTGTACAACATGAGACGTCAGCTAAGAAACTGTGGAATACTCTTGAGAAGAAGTACCTGACAAAGAGTGTGGAGTCTAGGTTGCAGCTGAAGAGTAAACTGTATCAGTTCAGGATGCAGAAGAGAAGCACAGTAAACGAGCACATCAACCGATATACGAAGCTTCTTACAGACTTGCTGAATGTGGATGTCACTGTAAGTGAGGAAGACAAGTCAGTCATTCTCCTGAACTCACTCCCACCGGAGGAGTATGAGACATTCACTATGACATTCATAAATGGAAGGCAAACCTTAGTTTATGATGAAATATCGTCTGCACTGATGAGTTATGAGACAAGGAAGAATGAGAGACATTCTGGTCAGTCAGGTTCATCAGCGGAGGCTTTGGAAGTAAGAGGCAGGAGTTCATCAAGAAAAGGCAAGGAGATGAGAGGAAGATCAAAGTCTAGGTCGGGCTTCAGGGATCTTAAGAAAACCAGTGCATGCACTGCAAAGAAATTGGGCACTGGAAGGTTGACTGTCCAAAGTACAAGGGGAAGAAGAAGGAATCAAAATCTGAGGCAAATCTGGCAAGGGTGACAAAGGCTACAAGCGGTAAATCACAGGCAGATGGAGCAGATTCAGATTCTTCAGAGTTCTCTTTTCAGTGACTACTCCTGTTGTAGGTTACTCGGTGGATAAAGAGTGGATCCTGGACACAGGTGCTACATATCATGTATGCCCTAATCGAGATTGGTTTACAGTCTTGAGAAGTCGTTGGATTGACCAGTCTGAGAAGTTGGAGGGGTGTTCGGCGTCATGGCGACGATCATCCGTGCATCATGGAGGGTGTAGGCACTATTCCGATCAGGATGTTTGACGGGATGGTGAGGGATCTGAAAGAAGTGAGATATGTACCCCAGCTGAAGAGGAACTTGATCTCAGTAGGTGCTTTGGAATCATTGGGCCTAGGAGTGTCTATTAAGGAGGGAGTCCTTAAAATGACAAAGGGTTCAATGGTAGTGTTGAAGGCTGATCGTCGGAATAACCTGTATTACTTGAAGGGTAGTACAGTGACAGGACAGGTGGCAGCTTCTACCAGTCAGAAGGAAGATCTAACCCGGCTATGGCACATGAGGCTGGGACATGCAGGGGAGAAATCGATGCAAGCTCTTGTCAGGAAAGGGCTGCTGAAGGGTGCAGAGACCTGCAAGTTGGATCTATGTGAACATTGCGTCATCGGCAAGAAGACGAAGGTGAAGTTTGGCACAGCTTCACACTGCACGAAGGTGTTCTTGACTATGTTCACACGGATGTATGGGGACCTTCCAAGACTGCATCAATTGGAGGTAACCACTATTTGTGTCGTTCATTGATGACTATTCTAGGCGATGTTGGGTGTACACCATGCGACACAAAAGTGAAGTCCTAGAAGTGTTTGTGAAGTGGAAGGCTAATCAGGAGAGAAGCACGGGAGGAAGGGTCAAGGTCCTTCGTTCTGACAACGGAGGAGAGTATAAATCAGATCCTTTCCTACAGCTATGTCTAGATGAGGGCATAGAGAGACACTTCACAGTAAGGGAAACTCCGCAACAGAATGGGGTGGCTGAAAGAATGAACCGGACTTTGCTAGAGAAGGTTCGGTGCATGTTGTCAAATGCAGGATTGCCAAAGAAGTTTTGGGCTGAAGCTCTGGTGTATGCATGCCATCTTGTGAACAGGTTGCCGTCGTCTGCAATAGGGGGAAGACTCCTCTTGAAGCTTGGTCAGGAAAAGCTGCTATGGACTATGATTTGCTACGGGTCTTCGGATGTCCAGCCTACTACCATGTCAAAGAAGACAAGTTGGATCCAAGAGCAAAGAAAGGGTGTTCGTTGGCTTCAAGCGAGGAACTAAGGGGTTCAAGATTTGGGACCAACAGGACAACAAGTTCATAATCAGCAGGGATGTCACATTTGATGAAGCCTCGATGATGAAGCCTACGGTCTCTCAGCAGGTGGAGACCAACAAGACCAAGGAGCTATTGCAGCAGGTGGAGAGTGATGCAAATCCACCATCTCTAGAGATAGAATCAGTGTCAGTGAAGATCATACCTGAGGTGACACAGGGAGGTGATCAAGTTGCAGAAGAAGATGCTGAAGTTGTTGAAGAGGATCAGGAGCAGGTCATGGGTACTGTTCCAGATAATACTACAGTTGGAAGACCACGGAGGAATACTAGGAGACCAGGCTGGCTCACCACCGATATGGTTGTTTCATATGCACTTCCAGTTGTTGAAGAGGCTATTCCATCTACTTTCAGGGAAGCTGAGATTAGTTCAGAAGCTGAGTTATGGAAAGGGGCCATGAATGAAGAGATGCAATCTCTTATAAGAACAACACATGGGAACTGACCAAGTTGCCCAAGGGGAAGAAGGCCATAGGGTGCAAGTGGGTATTTGCTAAGAAGCAGGGATCACTCCAAGAAGATAAAGTACGCTACAAGGCAAGGCTGGTGGCTAAAGGCTACGCACAGAGAGAAGGAATCGACTACAACGAGGTGTTCTCCCCGGTAGTGAAGCACTCGTCTATTCGGATTCTATTGGCTTTGGTGGCGCAGAATGAGTTGGACCTTGACCAACTTGATGTGAAGACCGCCTTTCTCCACGGCGATCTTGAGGAGGAGATCTATATGAATCAGCCCACAGGTTACAAAGCTGCAGGGAAAGAGGAGTTGGTATGTAAGCTGAAGAAATCGCTGTACGGTTTGAAGCAGTCTCATAGACAGTGGTACAAGCAATTTGACAGCTTCATCAGGAAGAAGAAGTACACACGAAGCCACTTCGACCCATGTGTGTACTACAACAAGTTACCATCAGGGGAGTATATCTATCTACTTCTCTATGTAGATGATATGCTGATTGCTTCTAGGTCAAGATCTGCTATTGATTCTCTAAAGAAGACGTTATCGTCTGAGTTCGAGATGAAGGACCTGGGGGAAGCAAGAAAAGTATTGGGCATGGAGATCACAAGGGACAGGGATGCTGGCAGGATAAGCTTGACTCAGAAGGGCTATCTGGAGAAGGTACTGCAGAGGTTTAATATCGGGAAAGATACTAAGACTGTTAGTACACCAATGGCGCCGCACTTCAAGTTGTCAGCGAAGATGTCTCCAAGGTGTGTTCAAGAGCGTGAGCATATGTCTCATGTTCCATATGCCAATGCGTGGGTAGCTTGATGTATGCAATGGTGTGTACGAGGCCAGATATTTCACAGGCAGTCTCCATGGTGAGTCGATACATGCATGATCCTGGACAGAGTCATTGGGAAGCTGTGAAATGGATTCTGAGGTACATCAAGGGAACTGTTGATGTAGGCCTGGTATTCGAGAAGGACAACACCGGAAAGCAGGAATGCATAGGTTATGTGGATTCAGACATCTATGCAGGTGATCTTGACAAACGCCGGTCGACGACGGGATATGTCTTCACATTCTCGCAGGCACCGGTGAGTTGGCGCTCCACACTTCAGTCTACAGTTGCGTTGTCGACCACAGAGGCTGAATATATGGCTTTGACAGAGGCCATGAAGGAGGCAATCTGGCTTCAGGGATTACTTGATGATCTGGGCGTGGAACAGGATATTTTGAAGATAAACTGTGATAGCATGAGTGCCATCTACTGGCAAGGAACCAGGTCTATCATGCAAGGACGAAGCATATTGATGTCAGGTATCACTTTGTACGGGAGATTCTAGAAGAAGGTGACATTGACTTGTTGAAAGTTCACACTTCGGAGAATCCGGCCGATATGCTAACAAAGGTGGTGTCGGGTTGAAGTTTGCACACTGCAAAGACTTGCTCCATGTCCTTCAGGTGAAATGAGCTTGCTGAAGCTTATTTGGGTGAACTACGGACGGCTTGATCCCTTGGGCAAGGGGTACGTAGGCAACCGGTTGGTGCAGCCGCTATCGAGAGTCGGAATTCGGCTCAGATTTGGAAATCTTCACCGAGGTGGAGAATTGTTAGAGGAGAGAGTACAGTAGAGGAGGTGAATTCATGCCAGGTGCTGTTGAAGATTGCCAAGGAGTCTACGACGAAAGGCGAAGGAACAGCGGGCAGGAAAAAGCAGCAGCAGCAGAAAAGACAGAGGTCGGTCGACCGGCCGGGTCGACCGATGTGCACAGGATTTGACGGTCGACAGGCCCGGTTGACCGCAACACTCTATCTGCAAAAGACAGAGCTCTCGGTTTGCGCGGTCGACCGGCCCAGTCGACCGGAAGCCTGTGACTGACAAACCCCAACTCTCGGTTTTTTTCGGTCGACCGGACGCCTCGACCGGTATTGGAGAATTGGGAGGTCGGTCGACCCGTCCCGGTCGACCGACATGGCGGGTTCTGGTTTATTTCTGCTGATCCGTTGTATGAGGTATTTAAGCCTAAAGGATTTCTAGGGTTTAGTATCTCTGCGAAAATTGTATCAGCTCTGAGTACTCTTGCATTCAAAGAGACTTAGAGTCATTGTAATCATCTTCCATATAGAAAACTCTCTCCATAGATTGCCCCGAGGACGTAGGCATTGAGGCCGACCTCGTTAGATCTGTTGTTTGCGATTGGGTGACTTCTCTTCTTGTTGTGATTGATTTCATTGTGCTAGGAGATCTGAGGATTCTCTGTTGGTTT